>JADRCC010242065.1:0-13439 GCA_019843855.1 Hylomyscus alleni | reverse complement strand
CGATTGATAGATGATAAAATATAGATGATAGGTGGTAAATAGATCAACTATGATAGAACAGAGAGATGATGCTGATAGATGTGAGGCAGAGATAGATAACCTTGATAGCACAGAAAAATCATAAAGCTAGCAACCGAGACTTAATAGAACAAAGATAGTAATTAGGTACAAGAATATATCAAACTTTTCAAAGGAGCATTTAGGAAGCTGCATTCAGGAAGTGTACTTACTGGAAAATCATAAGGCAAAAGTATAACTGTGGTTTTTGATATTTAATTTTTGTCTTTAGTCACATAAATACAGTTACTTGTAATACATGCTAGCTTCAAACTTGTGACCATCCTGTGTCTAGCACCTGTATTTGTCATCCTGCGTCTTTACAGTATTTTTACTGATTTGATACACATTGGGTGATGAAGCATGATGGATATCTGTCATTTTTAAAGGATTCATTAAGGAGGGTATGGGTACATATTTGCCACTTTCTGGAGTACCTCTACTTACCACCTGAAAATTGGAAGGTGTGGCTTGGTGCCAATATATTCTAGTGCAAAGCAAAGGCAGCCTTAACTCAATGCTTTAAAGGCCATATTCTTCATGCACTTCTAGAGCAGCAATGGCAGACAGATGTGCTAGCTCTATTATTAAAGGAGCATTAAATGTACAGTTAAATACAGCAGATGAGTAGCACAAGATCACTTATGAGTCTTGGCCTGATGATCATGTTTAAGAAATATGTACTGAAGGGCTATACAGATGTCTCAGTGATTGCAGTCACTAGTTGCTCTTCCAGGGGACCCTGGTTTGTCATGTGTCTCACAAGTGTCCATAAGCCCAGTTCCAGTGGAGCCAATGTCTTCTGGCCATTGTAGGCACAACATGCATGTGGTACCATTATATGCATGTAGGTAAAACATCCACACATGTGAAATAAAATTCATATTTTTTAATTTAAAGAAAGATTTATTCAAAAGGCATTTTTAGGGAAGTGCCTCCTAGTCACAAACATTCATAACAGCTTTGTGTGATGATGGTAGTTTGTACCTAAACTCTTGTTCCTTTCCTGCTACTCAAGTTGACTAAGAGAAAGCTTTATCTAACCAAGGTTAATATTTTGATTTTCCTAGGAATTTTCAAAGCACATGTTTAGTTTTATTACACTTGAGAAATCACCATGATCTTATTGGACTTCAGATAGTGAATAAGGAATGAGTTTCTGGAACCAGACATAGGCAGTTTTGTATCCTAGCTTTGTCCTTTCCTCTTCCTGAGCAGCTTGCCGTTCTTTCCCTCTCCTTCCCTCCAGCCCTCACTCTTTCCCTCCCTTCTCCCCCCCCCATGTGTGTGTGTTCCTCCTCCACAATTATGGAGTATCAACAGTGGTATTTACTTCCCTGGATTATTTCAATTATTAAACATATTTGTGGTTCTTATCAGAATTCATGACATGTACTAGACAGCCACAAGAGTAGCCCCACTCTGTTGCATTCAGAGACTTTATTATTCTCGCAGAGAGACAATCTTGGAACCTTTGATAAAAGGGGAAGAATGGCAGGTAGGAAGAGATATCAGTCAATAAAATGCTTGCCTTTGCAAGAAAATAAGAATTTGACTCCTGGAATCCTCCTTTGCCTCCTCCCTCCCCAAAAAAACCCAAGTCAAGTAGCACATTTATGCCTCTCGGGAGGCAGAGTCAGGAGGATCTCTGTGACTCTCGGACCAATAAATCTAAACTAATTTGCACATTCCAGCCAGTGAGTGAGCTTGCCTCAATAACAAAATTGTGGGAAGTGCCTATGGAGTGATCAGAGAGGCTATCCTCCTACCTCCACAGATACACTACACTACACAACATGTATACATATACACACAGAGAGAGGACACAGAGAGAGACAGACAGAGAGAGAGAGACAGAGACAGAGATAGACAGAGAGAGGTGGGAAGAGGAAGATTCAGAAAACAGAACAGCTCACTGCTTGTAGTTGCAGCCCTAGCTAGAACCTCTGCAAATCTTTATCAGTGTTCTCACCTTCATCTCAAATGCTTGCCATACAATTATGCACCACCCTGCCCTCTGAATGTCCATCTGACTCTTTAGCTAAGAAGTGCACTAGTGTTTGGTACTCTCTTCTCACCCATCTGGAAAGCTAGAAGTGCAGAGTGGGTGGTAACTCCAGGAACAGCCTCAGTCAATCATCAACAATAGCTTGAAGACTGTAGGGGTCCACAGTTTTAGTGAACATCAGATCAGCTAAAAAGGACTTGCAGAGTCCACTGGCCAATTTTTCTATCTAGTAGATCAGAGGTGGTTTGAAACTTTCTATTTCCAATAAGATCTCAAAAGTCGCTGCTTGCATGGGTGTGACTCCATGAAAACAACTGGGATATGTGTGTCCTAACTTTCTCACTCTTCCAGTAGTATCAGTTTTTCTCAGGAAGTTATCAGTGGGATATGATTGTCATGACAATGATGTAAACTCTGTGGCTTCAGCAGCAAAGACTGGTTTCTCTCAGTTACAGAGACTAAACTTGTAAAGTCAAGGTGTCGATAGATGTGGCTTCTCTGGAGGCAACTCTATCTCCTTGTCATGTATGTGTCCGTATTTTTGTTGTGTTTTTCCCCAGATTTTTCTTCTATGGGCAGATTCATGGAGCCTCTCCTGAGTCCACATTTCCTTTTCTTATAAGGAAGAGTCAAACTGGACTAGTGACCACTCTTATGGCCTCACTAATTTGGGATACTTCTTCAAAGGCCCTGTCTTCAAATGGGCATTAATGACTCCACTTAATGGGATACAGATTGGTCCATAGCTGTGGAGTTTGGGATGCACAGGGGTAGTTTGGCTGAGAGTTGTCTTTCCATTGTCCCTTCTTGGTCTTGGTTGTTACTTTCCTACTATCATGTTGCCCCTATACTCTTATGTGTTCAGCTTTCTTGGAGCTTCTTTGACATCCCAGACTAGAAACATCAGCGTTCATCCACTGAGTACTCATTGACATGGTGCCAACATCTACATAGATGATATACAATGTTAAAGACTGAGAAATAAGTTGTAGCTCTAACTTTGCTGCAAATCCAACGTGTCATCTTAGGATACTGAGTGACTGAACCCCCTCTAAACCTCTTTTACCATAAATATTAAATTGAAGTTTGATCTCAGCCCTACTAACCGCAGAGTGAAGACGTGTGTCATAATAACTCTTCGACTAAGTTATAGGATGCTACTTCAGTTGACTTCAGCAAGAATGAAGTCTTTACTAAAATGTTGTCAGGAAACTTGTAGAATTGAAAGCTGAAAAAAAAAATGAGAATTTTCCATGTAAACAGACACTACTTGTCCTAGTTAGCTTCAACTGTCAACTTGACACATTTGAGAGTCTTTGTAGAAGGGAATCTCAATTAAGAAACTTTGCAGATCACATTGGCCTGTGGGAATGTTTGTAGGAGATTGACTGATTGCTAATTGATATGAGTGTCCAGTTCTCCTGTGGGTGGCACTATTCTCTGGGCACTTCATCATGGGATTCGCAAATGGGGTGTGTAAAAAAGCTAATTAGTCACAAAATTGCAGGTGAGAAAGATAGTAGGCAGTGTTCCCCTATAGCTTCTGCTTCAAGTTTCTACTAGAATTCCTGCCCTGACTTCCTTCAAAGATGGATTGTGACCGGGAAGTATAAGCTAAATCAACCTTCTCCTACCCCATGATGTTTTTGGTGAGAGCATATGTCACAGCAATGAAAATGTAAGGAGACATATTTCACTTTCCTCCTTGGAATTGATGTCATATGGCTGAGATCATGAGGAAGGAACCTCAGATGTGAGTCCTACCAGGGACATCTCACAGGTGTGTCAGTTAACTGAGGGTTCAAAAGACTCAAGATGTGCTGTACTGACAACAATTGCAGGGAACACTGTCCATTTGGTGGAGACTAGCATCAGTCTGGCTGAGAAGGCTTCTAGTTTGGAAAGTGCTTCTGAGATGGGGTGGGGTCCAGATCCAGCAAGATGCTGCTGCTTATGAGCAGTTACTGAAGACAATTGGTACAAATCAGGGAAAAGTTAAATATCAATCCCTATGATGGTGGCATAATTCTGTATCATCTTTTTGAGAGGAAGCAGAATAATAGCTTGTAAGTATACACATAGGACATCCAATTATCATGCTATGACCCAGACCTACCTTGGCACCCCCTATAACCCTAATGAGTGGATCTGAATTTGTCTTCAGCTTGGATTCACTATGTTCAAGGCCTACTGGGAGAGAGTATGATGGAAAACTCTGTAGCCTTGTGACTTCCCTTTGGCTATATAACTACACAAAAGGAAAGATAGATATAAGGGGCAAACATAGGTATAGCCTGGTAATCTACAAGTTCGGCAGTAACATCTGGAGTTAATGATTGGCGTGTTACTGAGACATCACATGATACAATAGAAGTAGCTTTCATTTCCACTACATGTTCTAATATCCTGCAGTTCAGAGAGGAAATAGGTAATCGATCAAACTGCATTACATGGTCAAATGTGCAAATAAAAGCTTTAGTGCTTTTAAATTTTTATGGGTCTTGTGGAGGTGGCTCAGTGACAGAAGAATACTTGCTGTGTATACATTAGGACTCAGCTTTGAATCCATAGTAACTATGTACAAAGCTGGATGTGACTTAATATGACTGTAACCTTAGTGTAGAGGGACAGAGATAGAGGGATTGTAGGAACTCACTGGCCAGTGAGTCTAACTTATCCAGCAAGCTTACTGTATGGTAAGAAATTGTACCTCAGGACAATAAGTCATGGATGAAGACATTGACATGCATGCAGGATACACACACACACACATACACACACACACTATATTATATATAATATATAATAAGGATATATGTATCCTTATTCCATATATATATATATACAAATATATATATATATATTCTTATTCCAATGTAGAACATCATATTAATAACAAAAACTTATTATTGTATTCAAGGGACTTATCAGAGAAAGTAGGGAGAGCAACAGGGACTTGGGACCCTGATTAAATGTTCTAATAATGAACTCACTCAGAGAAATAGTTTGACCTGCTAAGATCCTATGAAAATAAGGTGGAAGGGTGCAAAGACCCTATTCCCTGTGGAGTTTTCTAGAGAGAATGCCAGATTGGGAAGTGGGGTATCCCTTGGTCTCCCTTCTGCTTAGTCACAGCCTTAGAGAACCTGCATTTGTCCTGTCCTGTCAACCTCAAATCACCCACTTCTCCACTTCTCCATCTCTAAAAGAAGGGTATGTAAGATTTTGTATCTCAGATCTCATGATTATCAAGTGAAAGCTGAACAATTAATAGGCAGCCCCAGGGCAGAGACAAGGTGCTATAAGAGACTCCCGTAGAGATAAGATCAGGAGAGTGTATACCAGGGGGATGCAAGAGAGGGGGAGAGTAAGAGGTCTCCACCATCATTACTAAATACCATGGGTACCTGACTTTGAGAATTGAATTCTGCTCCCACATAAAATCCCACTCAGAATTTCCATCAAGCTGTAATTGTTTAAGTGGAGCTCTGGTCTGGGCTCTTAGAAGCTGTTACTCAGCATATCAGTCTAGACAAAACAGGATTTTAAATGAAGTGTGGCAGGAGTTAAGACTCCTTTTAAACCAAGGTAATCACCACCCTTTTAAACCAAGGTAATCCTGACCTGACCATGCCTTCACTTGTTAGGAAATGGCAGAAACCACTTGTGCTTCATAAAAATCTGTGTGGGTGAAAGAGGTGGGGAATTATTTATCATATGTTCACCTTTTTAAACACTCTATTGAAGATTTGTCTGAGGCTTGTGTTTCTGATGGCAATAGTGCCAGTGTACATAGAGCTGCTCTCAGAAAAAAAGAGTGACAATTTTTAGAATTTATTCCTCAAGAGATAGCTACAGTTATAGGCTGATTATAACTGGGAATGAAAAAATGATGGATCCCAAGAAGAAACTCAAATATTTGGCAACATTTTCCCTCAGAATAAGTGACTGGTCACTCATAGACAGCAGAAGTCAAGACTTGCAAAGAAAGACACATTGGTTTATCTTATTTTTCCAACATTCCTACAGCACTGGTGCTACATTCTCGGCACATAGAAAGTCATATGTGTTTCCGCAGAGGTATTCATAATTCATCCATTCCCTTGCAGCAGGTCAGAACACAAAATATATAGACATGACTGTCTTTGTTGGCTTATCTGTCAACATAAGAAGTCTAGAGTCACCTAAGAAGTGAGAGTCGGTTGCCTAGATTATATTGAGCTGTGGGGATGTCTATGAGGGGGTGTCTTCAGTATTAGTTAATAGAGGAAATACCAGCCTACCATGGGCAGCATTATTTCCTGGTTATGTGACTTTATCCTGTATTTAAAAAACTAACAAAACATGAGCCCATAAGCAATCCAGCAAGCAGCCTTTCCTCATGGTTTCTGCTTAGTTTCTGCTCTGACATATAACTTGGAAGTGAAAGCCACGTACTTTCCTCTCCCAAGTTGCTTAAGGAATTGCTTAAATCAGGTTGGACTGTAGACATATATGTGAGGGGATTTCATAATTGTTAATTAACGCAGGAGGGCCCAGCCCACAGTGGGATGCATCGTTCCCTGGGCAGATCTTCCTGAGATATATAAGAAGCATAATTAAGCATGAGCCCTGAGAGCAAATTTATGCATGAGTCTCCAATCAGTATGTCTGCATGTTTACTACTTCAGATTCCTACATGACTTCCTTTGCAAATATCCATCAATGATGGACTGTAGCCCATAAGCTGAAATAAGCTCTTTCCTTCCCTTATGCTGTATTTAATCACACTGATTTATCATAGCAACAGAAAAGAAACTAGGATATACCCCTAAATAAAATACATAGAAAATGAAGGTTGAAAAAGACAAAGAGAGGGAGAGAAAACACTTAAGAATCACAAGACAATATTAAATGACTTCATAATTTAGTATGTAATGTAATGAAATGAGCAAAGGAAAAAATATGCTTATGTGGCAGGAAGGAGAGAAAAGATTCAAGAAGGCAAAAGGCTAAAAAATATCAAGTTTGATGAGTACTCTAACCCACAGATCAAAGAAACCCAAGGGACCCCTAGCATGGAAAGCAAAAAAAGAGGGTTGATCCCAGTGGCTTGCCATCATCTAACCAGGGATAAAGATAATGCAGTAAAGGCACCTAACAGAAACAGAGAAAACATACTACATTCCAAGACCAAAAAAAAAAAAAAATCAAACCAACTAGGGCATAAGTCTTTCTGGAGTAAAGGTAAACTAAAACACAGCAAAGTAAAATATTTGTCCTGGTTTACATCAAGTTGTCCCAAGCCAAGTCATTTGGGAAGAAGAAACCTCAATTGAAAGTATGTCCTACCAGATTGGTTGGTGACCAACCTGTGGTACATTTTCTTGTTTGATGATTGATATTGGAGGGTCCATCTCATTGTTTGTGCTATGCCTATCTGTTGACCTTGCAGAAGCCAGTAAGTTAGCATTTTTCCATGTTCTCTGTGTCAGTTCCTGACTCTAGGTGTCTGCCCTGACTTCCTTTAATGATCAACTGTGATATAGAATTAGAAAATGAAATAAAACTTTTCCCTCAAAGTCACTTTTGATTATATTTCCTGGCAATAGAAACCCTCACAAAGACATACTCTTTATGAAAAGAATTGTTTGTGTGAAATTCCATTGTATGTGAAAATATCATTAGAAAAAAAGAGGGTGTCCCTCAGGCAGACAGAAATGTATAATATTTGTAAATAAAGATATATAGAGACCAAAGAATAGAACCAGAAATGGTATGTGCATGGGAAAATCTATAAGATTTCTTATTATATGTCTATTTTTTAAAAGCTTTAAAACAAGGAATGTAATGCATTTCAGGGCCTAAAGCATTTAGAAAAGTAAAATTTATGATCATAAAATCTATAGGGTGTGAAACAGAAGTAGACTTCCATAGGTAGCAATATATCACTTAGAAGTAGATTATAACAAATATCTTTTTTTATCTACTATATTTCAGAAGTAACAATTGAAATACCTGAAATACACAATATATTTATACTTGTTCATATTGCTATAGTCAAGCTAATTAGCATAATCATGCCACCACAGCATTATCTTTTGTGAGTATCTTTTGCTGAGAATATTTGATGTCTATAGAATTTTAATCATATATAATTATTAAGCATATTCATCACACTGACATTGGTCTCTAGAACCTATAATTGCAATGATATAGCTATGACTAAGGTCTTCCCACATCTTCAATACCTGTCCCCAAATAACCACCCACTCGCTATGTCTGAGTTCTCCTTCTATAAACTCTGTATAGGGGAAATCGTGTAGTATTTGTCTTTCTGTGTTAGGCTTCTTTTGCTGTATATGGATTAACATTTGTATGGCTACAGCCATCTTGTTAATTAGGTAAGCAAATTCTATGCATGGCTTTTCAGTTCAGGCAAGAGCAGCCAAGTCTAGTTCTACAAGTATTGGACCACATGTTTACTTTAGAAATATGAAGCCCATAGCAGACTGAGTTTTGTTCTTTCTCTAGTGCAGTGTTGGTCATGAAAGGCTATTGATTCATGCTATGACATAGGTTGGCAGTGTTCAAGACCACAGATGTGACATAGAAAACAGCAACTGACCCATCAATGAAGATTCTACATGAGTTACTTCCAATGCTGAAACTGCAGAAGTGACTGCACCTCTGAGAAAATGAAGGGCTTGCTTAGAATTCTGAATAGACAGACACATTGCCGTATTAGGAAGATAGTAAGACTAGAATCCAAACCTTACCCTTCAATGTCCTGATGCCACCACATACCAATAAGTATCCAGTGCTTACAGGAGATCATGATTTTACTGATGTCAAATAAGGTTTCATGTTGGAACATCTTCTGGTTATATGTCCAGGAATCAGCCTTATTTATAATAGCCAGAAACTAGAAAGAACCCAGATCTCCCGCAACAGAGGAATGGATACGGAAAATGTGGTACATTTACACAATGGAGTACTACTCAGCTATTAAAAACAATGAATTCATGAAATTATTAGGCAAATGGATGGAACTATAAAATATCATCCTGAGTAAGGTAACCCAATCACAAAAGAACACACATAGTATGCACTCATTGAGAAGTGGATATTAGCCCAGAAGTTCAGAATACCCAATATACAGTTTAAAGAGCACATGAACCTCTAGAAAAAGGAAGACCAAAGTGTGGATACTTCAGTCCCTCTTAGAAGATGGAAAAAAGTACCCGTGGAAGGAGTTACAGAGACAAAGTTTGGAGCAGAGACTGAAGGAAAGGCAATCCAGAGACTGCCCCACTTGGGGATCCATTCCATATTCAGTCACCAACCCAGACACTATTGTGGATGTCAACAAGGGCTTGCTGACAGAAACCTGATATAGCTGTCTCCTAAGAGGATCTAACAGTGTATGACAAACAGGTGGATGCTCTCAGCCAATCATTGGACTGAGCATAGAGTCCCCAATGGAGGAGCTAGAGAAAGGACCCAAGGAGCTGAAGGGATTTGCAGCCCTATAGGAGGAACAACAATATGAACCAACCAGTACCCCCAGAGCTCCCAGGGACTACATCACCAACCAAAGAGTACATATGGAGGGACTCATGGCTCCAGCTGCATATTTAGCAGAGGATGGCCTTGTTGGATGGGAGGAGAGGTCCTTGGTCCTCTGAAGGCTTTAGGCCCCAGTGTAGGGGAATGTCAGAGCCAAGAAGTGGGAGGGGGTGAGTTGATAAGCAGGGGAAGGGGGGAAGGGATAGAGGGTTTTCAGAGGAAAACCAGGAAAGGGGATAATATTTGAAATGTAAATAAAGAAAATACCTAATAAATTTAAAAAATGAAAAAATAAGGTTTCATAAATTCAATAGACATTGATTGGCATAGAAAAAGTCTCAGACAAAGAATTTCAAACAGTTATTTCAAAGAGACACAAAGAGCTTGAAGAAAACACAAATTTTTCAGCACTCCAATAGAGACACTTAACAAAGAGAAGCAAGGAATTAAAAAAAAATCAATCAGATATTTTTTAGATGTTGAAAACTGTGAAGCTAAAAATGTCATCTTACTCAGCTGTGAACCCAGCAAACTATAGTAATTGCTAGCCTAGCAAGATATGCCCAGTGGTGCAATAGTGACATAGTCATCATTGGGGTAACCAACTGCTTTTCTGTATAAGTCATAGTCAACAAGATGAAACCTATACCTAGTACCGTTCCAGGCCAAGAACATGTAGCTAGATAGGCCATAGACCCTGTGAGAGAATCTAGTATTCTACTAAGTAGATATGGTATTAAATCCATCCATAATGACTTATCAATATACTCATAATTTAACAACCATTATCAGAGAAGTTTCTATTTGCAGTAGATGGTAATTATCACAGAGACTTACTGCTGGCCAAAATAAGAGACTGTAGAATTCTCAATCATAAATAGAACATCTATATCACACACCCTTCTCCTTAAGCTCAGGGATCATTGGTGAAGATGGGATGGAGAGAGAGTAAGAGTCAGAGGTGGTGGATGACTACAAGGAGATTGTTTTCTGGACACAGCAGGGCAGATGCACATATGAATGTCCAGTAGCTGTGAAAACGTGCACAAAACCTGTGCAAGCTCCAGCTAGACCAAATCCTAGGATAAAGACGAACAGTGGATACAAAGTTCCAGTCCTAGATAAAAATGTCACTGGCAATTGACAGCTTCTGGAAGAAGGAAAGTTAATTTTCTTTAAATGTGTATCCCATGGTACACTTATTCTACTCCAGAGCTGTCTATAAAAAGAAGATTTGAGTGGCAGAAATTGGACTTGGAGGCTTATAAAAATGAGGTGACACTTAGCTACAAGGGTACAAATATATCTGGGAGAAGTTGGGAGGTGAATACAATCAATAAACACTATACAGAATTCTCATAAAAGTAATAAATGTTTTTAAATGAAGGAAGGCAAGGATAGTGGACTGCATTCATCAGAAAAAAGAATTGAAAATCATCATGGAGAACAATTTAAAATAAAGGAGAAAAATGTTTGGGACCTTTAAGACAATATTAAAAGAGCAAATACTGATTATTCTTTTGTGAGGAATCTTAGAATGCCAAAGAGCTAAAAATATCAACTATCAACTCTACCTTGCTATATAAAAAAAAAAAAAAAAAAAAAAAAAAAACCTGATCAAAATCTCCAAATCCAGAGAAGTACATTAATACTTAGATACATAGAGGTCCTTTGACCTCACCAGTCAGACTTAACCCAACCAAGTGATCTGACAAAGACAGGACAAAAAGAAGGTACCTAAGGTTGCCAAGGGGCATCCCCCATCCCAGGTCTTTGGCAGGCCCTAGAGATACCACCCCTGCTGATCTCTATTCACTTTCCCCTGCTCTCACTACACCTGATTTGTCTCCCCAGTTTTCCTCCTCATCCCCTCTCTCACCAAGTTCCCTCCATCTATCCACCTCCACTGACAATTTTATTTCTACTTCTGAATGAAATTCAAGCATCCTTCCTTGGGACCACCTTGTTATTTAGCTTTTTTGGGTCTGTGGATTGTAGCATGCTTATCCTGTAATTTATAGCTAATATCCACATATGAGTACATACTATGCATGTCCTTTTGGGTCTGGGTTACCTCACTTGGGATAATATTTTCTAGTTCCATCCATTTGCCTGCAAAAGTTAGGATGTCACTGTTTTTAATATCTGAGTAATATTCCATTGGATAAATGAATCACATTTTCTTTATCCATTCTTTATTTAAGGGTTATCTGTGTTGTTTCAAGATGGATCTTGAGGTAGAATTATTAAGGTTGACTCTAGCTGAGACTCCTAGTGGTGGGGGGATTTGGAGCCAGAAGTGGCCACTTCCTATAGTTAGGCATGACTACTACCTAGTATAGTAGGGATAAGGGTGACAACTCTTCCTCAAAACCTTCTACCCCAAACTTGTCCTGCCTACAAGAAGTACAGAGGCAAAAATTGATCAGAGACTGAGGGAATGATCAGCCAATGACTGGCCCAACATTTGATAGATCACATGAGCAAGAACCAATCCCTGATACTATTAATAATACTCTGTTATACTTGCTAGGAGCCTAGCATTACTATCCTCTGAGAGGCTCCACCCAGCAGCTGACTTAAACAGATGCAGAGATCCACAGGCAAACAATAGATGGAGCTCAAAAAAGTTTTGTGGAAGAGTTGGGGGAAGAATTGAGGAATCTGGAGGAGATGGGGTTTCTACAAGAAGATCAACAGAGTAAACTAACTTGGACCCTTGGGGGCTCCCAGAGACTGAACCACAAACCAACGAGCATACATGGACTGGACCTAAGCCCCACACACATATGTAGCAGATATGCAGCTTGGTCTACATGGGTTTCTCAACAACTGAAGTGGGGATCACTATGACTCTGTTGCCTGCCTGTGGATCCAGTTCCCTCATCTGGGCTGTTTTGTCTGGCCTCAGTGACTTCAAGGCATATTAGTAAATTGGTTACAACATCTGGCAAATATTTAGTCTCTCTGAAGGAAAGATATATGAAAGAAATGTATCACTACAGTATTTTCTTTCTGTTATTTATGTTAAGTGTCTATAACTTAAAATAACTTATTATAATTGTTTTGTGCTCACCCAAAAGTCTATAATAAACAAATACAACACAAATACAAACAAAATGAAATCATATTGCCATTTCTGAAAGCAAACCAATGAAAGTAGCTATCAACAATGGAAAAAAATGTTTTTACAGGTATGTGGAAATTAAACAACTGTCTTTAGAGTAATTAGAGGACAGAGTTAACAAAATAAAATCGTGAAAGTCATATTAAAATGAGCGTTAATGGAGATGTAACATTTCAAAATCCATGGAATACAGCAAAAAGTACTAAAAAGAAGACTACAGAAACAAAGGCATAAATCTAGCATCAGGATATTACCACACAACTGATTACTTCCTCCTAATTAAGTATAAAATAAGAGCAAACAAATGACATGTGAAGTGATTAGTCTTAGTCAAGAGAGAAAATAAAGATCCATGCAGAAATAAGTGAGGTAAAGATGAAAATGTAAAAAACAGAATATAAGCTGGAGGCAGTGGTGCGGGCCTGTAATCCCAGGTGTTCCCAAGGTTGATGCCAGAAGCAGGAAAGTTACACACTCAAGGCCTTAGAGTGATTTCAGTCCTGACCTGGATGATGTCAGTGAGACTAGACTCCAAACCAAAACACAATAAAGGGTTGACAATACAGCTCAGTGTAACATTTCCTAGATAATGTTTAGCATAAAAAAAAGTGTTCTCCCATTCTCTCTCTCTCTCTCTCTCTCTCTCTCTCTCTCTCTCTCTCTCTCTCTCTCTCACACACACACACACACACACACACA
>JADRCC010242056.1:0-19595 GCA_019843855.1 Hylomyscus alleni | reverse complement strand
ATAACTCCTTCCCAGTCCATGATCTCCACGAGGATGTACCCACCAACCACCAACCACCAAACCAGAACTCTAAAATTGCTGGGGCCTCAGACTATTGAGGGTTAGATGAATCTTCTCTGATTGAACTCAGGCTCAGCAGTCCTTTGTTATGTATGTGTTGGGGGCCTCGTTTTAGCTGGTATATGCTGCCTAGTTGGTGGTTCCAAGGGTCCAGGTTAATTGAGATTGCTGTTCCTCCTACAGGGCTACCCTCTACCTCAACTTCTTCCAGCCATTCCCTAATTCAACCACAGGAATCATCAGCTTCTTTTCATTGTTTGGGTACATATCTGCATCTGGCTTTTTCAGCTGCTTGTTGGCTTTTCTGGAGTGCAGTCATGATAAGTCCCTTTTTGTGAGCACTCCATAGCCTCAGTAATAGTGTCAAGGCTTGGGACCACCCCTTAAGCTGGATCTCACTTGGGTCCTGTCACTGGACCTTCTTTTCCTCAAGCTTCTCTCCATTTCTATCCTTGCAGTTCTTTCAGACAGGAACAATTATGGGTCACAGTTTTGACTGTGGCATGGCAACCCCTTCATTCACTTGATGCCCTGTCTTCTTGCTGGAGATGGGCTATATAAGTTCGCTAAGCCTGCTGTTGGGCATTTCATCTAAGGTCCCTCCCTTCGAGTCCTGAAAGTCTCTCACCTCCCAGGTTTCTGATGCATTCTGGAGGGTTCCCACAACCTACTACCTCTTAAGGTTGCCTGTTTCCATTCTTTCTGCTGGCCCTAAGGGCTTCAGGCTTTTTCCTCACCCAATGCCAATTTTGATTCCCCTTTCCCTCACAACCTGTGTCTACCTTCTCTTCTAGCTCCCTCCCTCCCCACTTGTAATTGCTTTCTTCTCCCTCGCAAGTGGGACTGAGGCATCCTCACTTGGGCTCTTCAGCTTGTTGACCTTTTTGAGTTCTGTGGGCTAGATCTTAGGTATTCAGCACTTTTTTCCTTTTTCTCTTTCTTTCTTTCTTTCTTTCTTTCTTTCTTTCTTTCTTTCTTTCTTTCTTTCTTTCTTTCTTTCTTTCTTGCTAATATGAACTTATTAGTGAGTATATACCATGCATGTCCTTTTGGGTCTGAGTTGCCTTGATCAGGATATTTTCTAGTTCCATCCATTTTTCTGTAAAATTCAGGATATTTTCATTCGTAATAGCTGAGTAGTATTCCATTGTGTAAATGAACCACATTTTCTGTATCCATTCTTCTGTTGTGGAAAATCTGGGTTGTTTTCAGCTTCTGGCTATCACAAATGATGCTATGAAAATAGTGGAACATGTGCCCATGTGGCATTTTTTGATATATTCCCAAGAGTGATATTGCTGGATCTTCAGGTAGATATATTTCTAATTTTCTGAGGAACCTCCAGATTGATTTCTAGAGTGGTTGTACCAGTTTGCAATCCCACCAGCAATATAGGAGTGTTCCTCTTTCTCTACATCCTCTCCAACATGTCTTGTCACCTAAAGTTTGATCATAGCCATTCTGATTTGTGTAAGGTGGAATATCAAGGATGTTTTGATTTGTATTTCTCTGATCACTAAGGACTTTGAACATTCCTTTATGTGCTTCTCAGTCACCCAAGATTCCTCTGTTATGATTTCTCAGTTTAGCTCAAGACCCATTTTTTTATTAGGTTTTTTGGTAGCTAGCTTCTGGAGTTCTTTATATATTTTGAATATTAGCCCTCTTTCGGATGTGGGGTTAATGAAGATTTTTTTTCCCAATCTGTTTGGTTGCTGGTTTGTCTTATTGACTATGTCCTTTGCCTTACAGAAACTTTCCAGTTTCATTAGGTCCCATTTAATAATTCTTGATCTTAGAGCCTGAGCCTAAGATAGAGCCTGTACTGTTTTATGGATTTCCATAACACTTTTAAATTACAAGTTCATGGGGAGTATCTCACACTTGACACTGTGCTTTTGCTTTGGAAACCCATGATTTCTAGAGTGATCCTAATCTCCTGTGTTGGGGAACTGCAACTAAACTATTGCATATGGCTCTCTCTCTCAATCTCTGACTCTTTTTCTCTGTCTCACTCTGTGAATCTCTGTCACACTGTCACAGTCTCTGTCTTTTGGTGTGTGTGTGTGTGTGTGTGTGTGTGTGTGTGTGTGTGTGAATTCTGAGCAGCAAATAGAAGAATACTATTATTGATATTCCAATTCTTTTTTTATCTAGACTTACTATCCATGTTCCCTTCTTTGTGCCTCTTTTCTTGGGGCTTGGTTACAATTTGGTGAGGGGTGGCTTATTAAACCAAAAGGCAGACTAATCATTTAACTGAGTTGAAGTCAATACCCTTCAAACTATTAGGTGTGATATTATGACATGTTTTGATACTGTGGATGGCATTATTTTGAGAAAGGGCAAACAAGTTTGTTTGACTGGCCAAGTTTCTGACTATCACTTAATTCCTTCATCCTAAGGATACTGATGTCTGACTTGTGAACTCCTATCTGAATTTTTTGCATAAGATTCATATGAGAAAATGTTTTCTGTGACAAATTTTCTTCTGTACCTTGTCAGATCACACCCTTTAATGCTTTATACCTTTATTATGGAAATGTTAAATTTTTTGTACTATGTTATTAATTTGATCACAATTAGTAAATGAGATACAATTATACAGTCATGCTCTCATATGTCCACAGAATGGTGACAATGACTCAGATCAGTTTTACTTATAAATCTTTGCACTATTTATTTATTCATTAAGGGGTAGTTGGATTTTATTAAGAATAGGCTTTCTTATAGATTTAATTATAGTCATTAAGAAAAATAGGGAGAGATTTATAAGAGATAGCACTAGCAATTGAGTTCATACTGGCTTCTCAAGATTGTCACTGCAAAATAGGCTTAAATCAACTATGAATTTTCCCCAGCTATTCACCTGGTCTCTAACATCCACTCCATCTCTGCTCATGTGATATTTATTAATTCTTATTAAGTTGATGTTACATTGACTGCCCTTCAAGAAGGAACTCATTTACCTGTGGAGACCTAGTCTATTTCTTCAATTACCAGAGAATGTTTCTGAAAATTTATTACCACATGTATAATTTCTGCTTTGGGATTGAACACATTATATGTCTCTGAATTCTTGGTTAGATGTAGAGGTCCAAGATATGGGGGTTAGTAACTTAATATTTATATTTTCTTTTCTTTTTTTTCTTTTTTTTTCCTAGACAATGTATCTCAGTGTAGCCCTGGTTGTCCTGAAACTCACTCTGTAGACCAGGCTGACCTTGAACTCAAAATCTGCCTGACTCCAATATTTATATTTCAAAAATATTTTTTGCATATAAAAGTGTAAATATTTTCCCATGAATAAAATCATTTTAATATATTTGGTGTTCCTTAGTTAGCTTGTTTATATTTGAAATATGATCACATCAATTTTTTTTGTTTTTGTTTTTTGTTTTTATTTTTGAGACAGGGTTTCTCTCTGTAGCCCTGGCTGTCCTAGAACTCATTTTGTAGACCAGGCTAACCTCAAACTCAGAAATTCACCTGTCTCTGCCTCCCAAGTGCTGTGACTAAAGGCGTGCACCACCACAAATCAATTATTTTTTTTTATTTTTAAAAAAATAATATAAGATATTCCTAAATGTTTTCCACTAATGCTCTCTATTTGTTAAATAAACTAATCAAGAAAAATCAAATTAAATTATGCTATAAAGAGGAATAAAAGCCATAGTTACTACATGGTTCATCACAGACACTGGCATTAAGTGGGCCAATATTATAATATGAATCTTCTTTGTATTTGCTGTGTCACTTAGATAATGTCACTAAATTCCTCTGCATTTTATTAAAAAAATAAAGGTACAAATCCCTATTTCAATTTGACTTTGTGAATAAATTGTATCTTTGTATGTATTAATAAAACTCAGTAATTATTGTTTACTAGAAACTTTGACATTAATATATTTTACCCCAAGCCTTTGACAGAAGGAACACAAATTTTCACTTCCTCATTTTTCTACAGATAAAAGGTATTCCACAGAACAAAGAAAAACACAAAAGTAAGCAAGTAGAATAATTTAATTTTATGATGAGTTTATTCTATATCTCCAGAAATGATGGAAACCCTGCTATCTATTTTAGCATGGTCTGTATAAGTCCCTGAAACCCTGCGTACTGAGGAACTAGACCCTATCATAACTTACTGTAGGGAACTGGTGTTGGCTGGATACAACTAGGCAGTCAAACCTATAAAATCACAATAGTTGATAGCAAGCCAGAGCCCATCCCAATGTGGAGATGAAGGACAACACAAAGTCCTAACTCTACTCCTCAGATTATTGATAAAATATAGTTGCCAGGAGAAAAGTAAGTGGCTTTAAGTATATGAATACTCATAAGACAGACATGCTCAGTGTATAGCCACACATCCTGTAGTTTATATATGGGAGTTATACTAGTGGGACTAGATGTATTTTTTAACAGAAACTTGAAGTTGCATGTGTAGATAATAGAGGTGGATCTTGAAGAGGATAAATATGATAAAACTTCCAAATAATTAATAAAAATATTTAAAATAAAAACTTTAATCCATATAATAGATATCATTTATAATGTTTTTAAGTTTAGAAGTTTTTCAGAATATAGTATGAACATATATATATATAATATTCATTTCTGTTTATTTTTTGTATGAACCTTTTTTAAATGTACAACAAATTTTCTGTAAGTACAATTAGTATCCTTTGTCTTCTCTGAGAAACATTTCAGACATATTATCAGTTTATAAGCTGTGAAGATAAAATGAAGATGTATCATGACTCTGTAGCTGATATCAGATTGATTCACAAAATATAAGAGTTCATCTCAGAATAGAGAAGACACATATCATTGTTTTAAAATGATTAAAGCATTCAAACAGGTCTTTCTCAAAAGAAGATATAAAAATAGCCAAATAAATAAATGAAAAAAATTATCACAATAACTATGCTTCAAGGATAATATCAAAATTATTAGGATCCATCACTGCATATCTAGCTCCATCATTGTCTCCATTCTCTGTGAGCTCCATGAGCTGTCTCTTTTGTCTGGTCTTGGGACCTCTTTCTTCCTACTTAGTTTCCTAACCCCTCCTTGATATGAGAGTTTGTGCCTAGTCTTATTTGTAACTTGTTATGTCATGTTTTGTTGTTATCCCCAGGAGGACTGCGCTTTCCTGAAGGGAAATGGAGGAACAGTAGATCTTGTAAAAAATGGGAAGGTTGTTGGAAGGTGTGAAGGGAGGGGAATCTGTAATCAGGATATAATATAGTACAATAGAATGTATTTTAAAATACATAAAAAAAGAAAACAATAGAAGATGGCAATGTCAGTTAAAGTGTGAAGAAATAGAAATCTTTGGATGGCCTTTCCTTCAATCTCTGCCAAACAATTTGTCCCCATATTTCCTTTAGACAGAAGCCCTTCAGGCTAAGAATTTGGAGATAAGTGGGTGGACCCATCCCACAATTGGTGGCCTTACCTAACTACTGCATATCATCTCTTTGGGTTCTCTCTCCACTTTGTTGAACATTTCAGATAATCTCGTCCCTATTGTGCCCTAGGAGCCTCTTGCTTTCCTAACACCTTGGACTTGCTAGTGGCTATGCCCAATTCCCCATCCCCGATTGCTACACAACTCTGTTCAAATTCCTGATCCTCTGTATATCATCCCCATCTCCTCTCATACCTAATACTGCCCCTCTTTTCCCCCTCCCCCTCCTCTCTTCCTCCAAATTCCCTCCTACCCTCTATCTCCCATGAGTCACCTGGTGATTCATCCCATATAAAGAAACCAAATGCAGAAACTATTTTGGATGCCAAGAAGTGCTTGCTGACAGAAGCCTGTTATATCTGTCTCCTGAGTAGCTCTGCCAACGCCTGACAAGTACAGAGGTAGATGCTAACAACCAACCATTGGACTTAGCACAGGGTTCACAATGGTGGAGTTAGATAAAGAACTGAAGGAGCTGAAGAGGTTTGCAATACCATAGGAAGAATAAAAATATCAACAAACCAGACCCCTCACCCCCCCGATCTTTCAGGGATTAAACCACCAACCAAAGACTACACATGGAGGGACCCATGACTCCAGCTGCATATGAAGCAGAGGATGGCATTGTCTGGTGTCAATAGGAGGAGAAGCCCTTGGTCCTGTGAAGGCTTGATTCCACAGTATAGAGAAATGCCAGAGCGACTAGGTAGGAGTGGGTGGGTGGGTAGGAGGAGCATCCTCATAGAAGCAGGGATGGGACATAGGAGGGGAGGTATCCCAAAGGAAAACCAGGAAAGAGAATAACATTTGAAATCTAAATTCATAAAATATCCAGTAAAAAAATAAAGACTAAAAAAAAAAAAGAAATGAAATCTTTGTACATGTACTGTTCATATATTGGTATAATAAACTGGTAATTGCAGCAGTTGTAGTCATAGAAAATAGTGTGGAGTTTTGTCAGAAGATTAAAGGCAGAACTAACACCTAACACCTAAGTTAAATATATATATATATATATATATATATATATATATATGAATTACAAGCAGCATCCCTCTGTATTAGTTCCTCCCTCCAAGTTCCTGCTCTAATTGAATTTCTGTCCTGATTTTCTCCAATGATAGACTATGATCTGGATATATAATACAAATAAACACTTCCTAAAAAAACTTGTATTTGGTCATGGTGTTTGTTATGGTTTGTTACAAAACTAAGACAACTTGTATAAAGAAATAAAAAGGAGAATGGGCTGTTATTTGTGATAATATGAATGGTTCAGGGAAGCATCATAATATATAAAATAAGACAGACAAAAATATTATCATACTTATAGAAGCAATATATTGAGCTTATAAATGTAGAGACTGGGAATAGTGAAAAATAGAAGACATGCTTATCAAAGTGTAAGATAAGAAAATAGTTTTATAGACAATTGCACAGAAGAGTAAACAAATAAAAAGTGTGAAGTTGATAATAATCTTAAATCTATAATATGATATATAAGTAAAATGATGGATAGTGTGTTAAAAAGTTACATACATTAAAATATCACATTTTAAATCATACTTATAAATAATCATTGTGAAACTGTAAATGTTAGCTTTTATAATGAAGCTTCACATCCTTATCCAAACTGTATCTCGAAAAACATAGAAAAACATAATTTTAGCTATTCAAATTCTGTGTCAGGGCCACTTGTACTTTGAAATTCTAATGAGACATTATAAGATAGTCTGGATAAGGTCTGCCTTTTAGGAAGGCTGACTTCATGAGTGAGCATTAGTCATCGGAATGATGCATGATGTATATAGAATACACTGCTTCTGGTTTAGAGGCTTTTAAAGAAATACAGTTTGAACATAAAAAAAAAAGTAATGTCAGGGATTGATAGGCATCTTGGAACCCTACATCAAATTTCAGCATGAAAAGTCAAGCATGTTTTACTTTTTAGTATTTGAGTATCTCTAGAGAAATACTTTCCAATTCCCATGTTTTCGGTTTCCTACACTGATGATGGTATGTAGAGTCTGGCTAGCAGTTCTACCAGGGTCCGTGGATCCATGTGAGTTGAACCAGACCAGTGGAAGTAATCGGGAGGAAAAAAAGACACAGAGGAATGCCATGAAAGTGTATCAAGGCATTGTTTTACTTTTATCTAAAGGGAGTATTTATATCCAGGCACTAAAATGAAACCAAAACATTTATAAACTAATGAATGCATAGCATAAATACAGCAGCAGACACGGGGACACCAGAGTCCTTGGGCAGAACCAGCTTTCAGTCTGAAACACTGTTTACAGTAAATAAAAGACTTCCAGCAGAAGGCTTTGTAGAACAGTAAGCAAGTCCATTTCTGCATCTGAGAAGAACTGCAATGTTTGTGGGCTAAAGTCCTGCACCACTGGTGGCTGGCTTTCAGTTCCAGGTGCGACCCACACATTTGGTTTTGGAACTCAGCAGAGGGAAGCTCTTAGCTTGCTAGCTTGCATTCAGGCGGTGGGGAGGGGGGGAGGAGGCAACATTTCACCCTTATTTATTTATTTAAAAAGCAAGGTCGAAGTCTTATCACTGGACTCAATTTTCAGGTGGGAATCATCACGGTGCATGAGCGTAACACCTGATCGACTCTTGGTATGGTAGAATAATTTGGACTTCTCAGCAGAATCTGTTGGATAAGATAGTATGTGAGAAATCATCTGATATACACATAATACATAACTATTTCTTTATTTTTCACTATTGTTGATAGACATTCGGGAGTACAATATTATTGCAGGCAAACTTTACTGGCAGAGCAAATGTGCATGTGTGTGCGTGTGTGTGTGTGTGTGTGTGTGTGTGTGTGTGTGTGTGTGTGTGTGCTTTCTGGCTCTAGAAATAAGTATTTGGAAAATTCACAGAGTGAAACTGTCAAAATTTTAGAATCTGAATATGCTTTTCATGTTCCAACAACTATAAGTGCCACCTTGTCTTAGCAAGTTGCCTTCATAAAAGCAGACTCAAGATGATCTGTAATTAGCTAAATTATTCAGCAGATATTAAGAATATATAATTTAAGTCTAAATTTAGCACTTGGACCTACTTTGATATGTGAATTCAAAGTAACAAATTAGCCATTGTTAAGGGGTACGTAGAAAGGTATATTATTTAGTATTTAACCCTACTGTATCATGTTTTATAATAAGGAACTTTACCACATACTAGAAATAAAATTAAAGAAGAGAAAATTTCATTCACATATTCCCAGGTAATCTTTAACTTTAAGCCATGAGATCCTACAATGACTTAGTGGAACAACATGAGGAAATCATGAGAAGCCCTGAGCTTGAAACACATTTGACATCAAAAAGTTAAGACCAGATACAAAACCTACTATCAACAGCAACAACCTATGGAAAAGAAACTGGAATATGTATTAAACATCTCACTTTTTACATATTTATTTTATTTTAAATTATATATATATATATGTATGTTGTTATGTGTATATGAGTGTAGTGCCAGTGGTGGAATGAAAATGAAGTCAGATCTTCTGGATCTGGAGTCACAGTCAGCTGTGAGCTACTTATGTGCTTGCTGGATACTAAACTCTTAGTCCTCTACAAGAATAATACATGATTTTAACACCTGTAGAACTTCTCTAGCCCGAGTGCTCTCAATTGTTATGACGTGATCAAACAATTCAATGTCTAGGAAATCACACTGATGTTAAAAGCAGAAATATATAGAATTTTTTATTTATTGTAATCTTGAAAATCACATATATAGTATCAAATTTAGGTATAACAAATATTAAAAAGCAGAACTAATAAACTATGATAGTGAAATATTTCATAAGCATCACAAGTCTACATATTGACCATGCTGTTATACAGAAAGTATCTCCAGATACATGAAAAATCCTCACAATACTGTACTGTACCCCATAAAGCAGATATAACAGTTTAATAAAATGTATATTATCTGTATTACATGGGTATATATTTTTTATTATTACAAAATGAAACCTTAAATACATTTTATATTTTAATATTACAAAATGAAACCTTAAATACATTTTATAGTTCAAGAGTTACCTCTTATTGATAACTATACATATACTTTCCTATTTTACAATTAATATCTACTGTATTTATGATTTGGAAAAACAAATTTACAAATTCAATATTATAATTATAGTAATACTTTATGAAGTTCTACATAATTCCTTAACCCTATATGGGAGATATCAGCTTATAAAAATTTAAAAAAATAATTATTTATGGAAATCTAATTGAAAGTACCTTGCAGTTATTGTTGGTAGTATGTATAAAATCAGAACAAAATTTCATTCTGGTTAAATATGCTTTGGTCTGGAGAAGTTCAATAATTCTTTTTATCCTTTCTGCAAGCTAATGTGCTCCTTCTTGACACCTAGCTCTGTGGCCTTCATGCTTCTAGGACTCCAGTACAAGCACTAATAATTTATAAGCCTACATCATGACCTAAAAGAAAACATTGAAAAAAACATAAAACAAGTGCATCATCATAAGAAAACATTCTTATTTTGAATGTAATAAGTTAATCTCATTATAGCTTAAATCACCTTTTCAAAATAAAGAACAAAGCAAAAACATTAACAAAAGATTTCAGAAATAGTTGCAGTTTGGCCATGCTTCAGAGAAACCCAGTAGAAGTCTAGAAATGAAGATTTTATTGCTTCCACACCTAAACCATGTATTTGGATAAATTAATATATATATATATATTAGTAAATTAATGTATTCCTTTTGTTTCACTTTAATTTATTTTAGATAATAAATGCAAATATATATTTTGCTTACTTCTGAGCTACAATATGATGCTTCTCCACATTTATATATTTCTATGCATTTTCATCAAGGAAACAGATCATTTAAAACATTTATATCTTTATTTTGGTGAAACCACAGAAAACACTTTCTTCTAGCCTTTCCATTTTCTTTTTCTTTTTTTCCAAGGTAGAGTTTCTCTGTATAGCCCTGACTATCCTGGAACTCACTCTGTAGACCAGGCTGGCCTCAAACTCAGAAATTTGCCTGCCTCTGTTTTCCAAGTGCTGGGATTAAAGACATGCACCATCACTGCCCTGCCTCTTCTAGACTTTTGAAATATACAGAATATAGTCATATAATGTCACCCTTCTCTGTGATAGTGTGTGAAAATAATGTTTTTCTTTTTTGTTGTTGTTGTTTTTTGTTTTTGTTTTTGAGACAGGGTTTCTCTGCGTAGCCCTAGCTGTCCTGGAACTCACTCTGTAGACAAGGTTGGCCTCAAACTCAAAAATCTGCCTGCCTCTGCCTCTCCTAAGTGCTGGGATTAAAGGTGTATGCCACCACCGCCAGACGAAAATAATATTTTTCTTTGAGCTGTTTTTACTGACTAGAAAATACAAATTGATGACCATAATTGCTAATTACTTCTCTTTCTTAGCTATGCTCTAGTCTAGATAATATTTTAAGGATCAGAAATTTGAGATTAGGGATCAAATATTTCCTGTGTCATAAAAGGATCATAAATGAAAATGTTCATTTAATATTAAAAAACAAATTGATGACTCTAAGTCAAGGATCAAAATGAGATGTGAATAAAGAGTTTGACTCAGGCATACTTCATCTAAATGCAAGATAAGCTTCAAAATGTCAATAGCTAATTTTCATAAATTAATCAAGAAGTATATTCATAGTCATCCATGGTTTCCTGCTTGGTTTTCCTTGGATCTAAATACATACATTTTGCATATCAACCATGTGGATTTAGTTTTCTTCAAAAAAAAAGTCTTTGATTTAAAAGGATAATTTCTCTCCTAAAAGAAGTATCTGTACACATAGATTTGCTTGTCACATTTGTTTTTCAGTATTGTCCACTGATTTTTAAGACAAGGAAAAATATGTTGAGGTAAAGACAAAGTAAGGTTTCCTTCTCAGTATGAATAAACCTGTGCTGTTTTCATAGTATCTTATGTATTATGTAGGAAGAAATAAAGATAAAGTCTTTTTTCTACTTGTTATTGCTTGATAGTTTCATACATTTATACAATTAATTTTATTTCTCTTTCCACCTTGGCCATCCTTCTTCTGTTGTATCCTTCTCAACAATATTTTAGCATCTCTTGGTTTGATTGCTAAGAAAGATACTGATATAATGAAACCAAATTATAAATAACAAGGATAAATGAAAATGTTGATTGCAATTATTCCATGAACATATAAATACCTTCATAGGCTAGATGAACTCTATACATATCATTTTAGGAAAAACTGTAGCATAATAACTTACAAAAGCACATGCTAATTATTCATCAAAATTCTACCTTATATGTGATTGCCTCCATAATCTGTTATAATCCATAAACTATTTGTATTCTATAGCAGTAACTCACTGTATATGATCTAGAATTAAAATTTATTTCTATTTTTCATCACTTGAAAATATTAGCAAGATTAATAAGACTATCTTTGAAAATGTGCCTATTCTACTGACCATTAAACATTAGCTACACTGTACACTAATTATAATGCCCCTCTTATTTATATAGCTCTTGGCTAACTCTTGCTTGCTGCCACCTCCCAGAAGTAGCAGAAATAAAAAAGTACTGCATACTGCTAGTCCAGAAGATCTGAATGCAAAGGATATTTTTTATGAGTGCTTGAGTTCTTACTGTACAAGCCTAAATCTTTATCTATGTGTATTTGGAACTACCACTCCATCTATCTCGCTACAATACTTCCTATTAGATTAACCCATCAGGAGTATATAATTATAGTGCCAATTTAAGCAGAAGTTGTTCAGAAATACCTAGAAAAATCCTTGCTGACTGGCTAAAGAGCTGAGGATAATTTACTACTGAGGAAACATCTCAGTAGTTGGGGCAAGTATCCAAAAATTGGAGCAAGGTGGTAGCACCACTGCTACGACCAGGGGATACCAGGCCAGCCAAAACCAAAAACAGATGACTAAATGCCAGTGAAAGAACACAATCAACAAAAGGTAGTGCAATATGACACAATTAGAACTCAGCTTTCCTACTACAGCAAACTCTAGATATCCTAACACATCTGAAGAACAAGACAATGACCATAAATCTAATTCTATGAAGATAATGGAGACCTTTAAAGAGGAAATTTTAAAAAGCCCTTCAAGAAAAACAGGAAAAATACAAAAAGGTAGAAGCCTTTAAAGAGTAATTGAATAAGTACAAATAAAATAGAAAAATACAATAAAAAAAAGATGAAGAAAATGAATAAAACTGTTCAGGACCTTAAAATTGAAATAGAATAAATAAAGAAAGCAGAAACAGAGGCAACTCTAGAGATTAAAAACTTGGGAAATAAAACAGGAACTCTAGAAGCAAGATTCAACACCAGAATACAAGCAATGGGAGAGAGAATCACAAGAATAGAAGATACTATAGAAGAAATTGATATATAGGTCAAAGACAATACCAAATCTAAAAAAAGTATCTAACGCAAAATATCCAGAAAATTTTGGACACTATAAAAAGACCAAACTAAAAATAATAGGAATAGGAGAAAAAGAAGATAAGCAACTGTAAGACCCAGAAAATATCTTCTACAAAATCAGAGACAAAAACATTCCTGACCTAAATAAAGGGATGACTATAGACATACAAGAAGCTTAAAGAGCAGCAAATACATTGAACCAGAAAAGAAAATCCTCTCACCACATAATATTCAAAACACTAAATGTGCATAACAAAGAAATAATATTAAAAGCTGCATGAAATAAAGAGGAACAGGTCAAGTACTATAAGGTAGACCAATCAGAATTATACCTTACTTCTCAAGAGACCTGAAAAGCCAGAAGGGCTGGACAGATATATTTCAGACCCTAAGAGACCACACATGATAGACCAGATTAGTATACTGCCAAAACTTGGAATCATCAGATGGAGAGACCAATATATTCCATGACAAAACAAAATTTAAAAAATATCTTTCCACCAAGGAAGCCCTACAGGGGATAATAGAAAGAAACCTCTAAAACATGGAAAGTAACTACATCTAAGAAAACAAAAGAAATTAAATTCACTGCAACAAAAAAAGAAGAGAAACACATGCACACACACACAAACACACAATCACTACCAACATTAAAATAACAGGAAATAGCAATCATTGGTCATTAATATCTCTCAGCATCAATGGACTTAATTCATCAATAAAATAACCCAGGCTAACACAGTAGACACATAAACAAAGTATTCTGCTGCATACAAGAAACACACCTCAACAAACAAGATAGACACCAGCTAAGAGTAATGAGTTAGCGAAATGTTTTCTAAGCAAACAGACTCAAGAAACAAGGTGGAGTAGCCATTTTAATTTCAAGTAAAATAGAGTTTTATCTGAAAGCAATCAAAAAAGATGCCCAAATTCTCAACATCTATACCCCCAAAACAAGGGCACTGACATTTGTAAAAGAAACGTTACTAAAGGTCAAATCACACATCTAACCCCACACATTAATAGTGAGCAATTTCAAAACTCCACTCTCACAAATGGAGAGGTCATTGAAACTGAAACACAACAGAACAATAATTAAATTAACAGTTGTTATGGAAAAATTGGCTTATCACATATCTACATAATACTTCACTAAAGCATCAAGTAGACTTTCTGCTAGAATTCAATGAAAATGAAGGTGAAACATACCCAAACTCATGAGGGACAATGAAAGCGGTACTAAGAGGAACATTCATGGTACTAAGTCCCTTCATTAATAAACTGGAGAGATCTCATACTAACAACATGCAGCACACCTGAAAACTCTAGACCACAAAGAAGCAAACACACACAAGAAGAGTAGATGGCAGGAAATAATTAATCTCAAGCCTGAAAACTATTAGTTAGAAACAACAAAGAAAAAAAAAAGAAAACAAAAGCAACAACTGGTTCTTTCAGAAAATCAGTAAGACAAACAAGGACTTAGCCAAACTAACTGAAAGACAGAATATCCAGATTAATAACATCAGAAATGAAAAGGCAGACAAAACAACAGACATTGATTGAGGAAATTTCAAAAATAATTAGGCTTCATTTCAAAAGCCTGTACTTTACCAAACTGGAAAATCTAAACAAAATGGATGATTTTCTAAACATATACAAGAGATACCATTTACCAAATTTAAACCAAGATCCAGTAAACTATTTAAATAGTCCCATAACCCCTTAGCAAATAGAAACAGTCATTAAATGTCTCCCAACCAAAACCAAAGCAAAAAACAAAAAACAAAAAACATAACAAAACAAACAAAAACAAAAAACAAACAACCAAACAAGCAAACAAACAAACAGAACTGCTTAGAACCAGATAGTCTTAGAGCAGAATTCCACTCAACATTAAAGATGGGCTAATTCCATTATTCCTCGAACAATTCCACAAAATAGAAACAGAAAGAACATTGCCAAACTTATTTTTTGAGGCCACAGTCACACCAACACACAAAACTTAAAATATAATCTAGAACTTCCATCTTACCATTGATAATTTATTTCCCAGATAAAAGATCCAAAACTTCTATATTTATAATAAAGTTTAATAGCACTGGAACTGTACTGATATTCACCCTGTTTGTTATTGTGTCTACTTCCTTATCAATTAAACTAAGATATAACTTACCATATTCCTTCTGGGCTGCTCTTACTCTGATTGGCTAGCCCTCATGATGGTTCTCCATGATCCTTTGCTGCTTGTCACTTAAGACATTTCCAGAGTCAATTTACCTAGGCCCATGAGGGCTCACAGAGAATGAACCAAAGAGCATGTGCCAAGAACCATGGCCTTAACCAAGGCCTTGTAGAAAATTATTAGCTTACACATACAGCCCTGAAAGAACATGTGTAGTCTAACAGTAAGAATATTTGTGAGTGTGTAGGACACTCTGACCACTGGTTCCAGAAACTGAAGATTGCCACCTGGCATTCAGAAAGCTTCCCCCTCCCTTGTAGCTTTCTCCTGCTTGTTTTATATTGCTATCCCTGAAATAAAGTTTTCAGAGCTTGATCAGACAACTGTCTTTCTCTCATTCTTCGTGTCTCTTGACCCTCTCAGTCTCTCCCCCATGCCCTAGGTCCCTGCTGAATACCCTTCGGGTCCGGGCAACTGGCAACCAGTGTGGGGTCCCTGGGTCTGGGGTCCAAGAAGACCACCACTCCCCCAAGAGGACATCCTCCCCGCATAGAATTGCCACTTTATCAGGAAGTGAGTAAAGATCCGCATAGGATAGCCACTTCTTGAAGAAGTGAGTGAAGATACGAATAGAGTTCACTGTAGGTCACCTGCCTGTGAGTTTGATCCAAGAAAGGTAAGAAGAATGGTGCAACTATGGGACAATCATCAAGTAAGCATGAATTGTTTTTAAGGGGTGTGAAAAAGTCCCTCAAGACACGAGGAACACGGATTAAGAAAAAAGGATCTTAAACCTTTTTTTTTTTTTTTGAAAGTTTGTAAATGTCAAGAAGTAGTTAAAGAGAGAGAGAATAGGTTTCAGAAATGGAGTTGTCCCCTGTCCAGGATGTTTTAGCAAAAGAGAAGGAAAATGGATATAAGCTATTTCAGAGCTCTCCTAGGGACAGGAGGAAATCGGGAGATGTCCTGCTTTCTCTCTGGCTCCTCCTGGAGATAAACTCAGTTCTAGTTAGGATATCTGGGTCCCATTGAAACTTCAAGTTCTCTTCCCTCTTTGTTTGTTGTCTGTCCTTGGTACACCAATCTGTCCATATGTCTGTCAATTTATGTTGGTTTTTGTTTTGTTGTTTGAATGATTGTTGTTCTGTGTTTCATGTTGAAAAAAAAGGTTAAAACTTTATCTGCTGGCTGTCCTTCTTTTGATTTAGTTTAACTTGTTTAAAAGGCAGTCTCAATTTGCACAGCAGAAACTGATAAGCCACTGCACTGTGGTCAGGAGTCAAGCACAGCTGAAATAGCCCTGCTAGAGGCTGATTGTCTACATAAGCTACTCTTAAAGGGGACAACAGCTTTTTGCTTGTAACATTGATAACAGAAAGTTAGTGTAAAATTGGTAACTCAGGGTTGGATTCATTCTAAACAACAACACGTGGCATGAGCCAACCCAGGAAAACAGGTCTTTAAAGGTACTTCTAATTTGGGATAATATTTTATACAATTCTTATCTTAGAAACTAGACTTATAAGGGATAAGATTTAAAACAATGCCTCTTTAATGAAGCATTAAAAGTTGCACTGCCATGCATTCATATGTAAGAACTGGCAGCCTAGCTTTGTAACATGATAGTAATGCTTGAGTATTTATTTTAAAGAGAATAGATTATTTAAAATTGGGTTTGCTTTCCAATAGTTATGGTTATGCCTTAATACTACAAAAAAAAAAAACCTTAAAAAGTATGATAAAATTCCTAGTGTTCCATTGGCTGCAGTTTGCAGTTTGTAGTTTAATCGTAAGATCAGGATTCTCAAGTCACCCATATGTTATAATTAGGATGATTGCAAGAGTAATAATATTTGAAAACAACTGTGGCCTGTATGGGCCCAATGGCCCTTTTGCATAAGCATTATTGGATATAGTGGTAAAAGCAAAATTTAACCCAACAAGGTTGAAAAAGAGATCTCAGTGAGAATTTATTTGGCATCAAACAGTCTGTTGATAATCTATCTCAAGGAGTTTGTACTACTAAAAACAGCTAGTAGAATTTTCAGAGACCCTCAAGAAGGGGTTCCTTTTGTTAAACAATTGTCTTATAAGAATGCTAATGGACCTCTTCGCATCCATACAAAACAAAAACTTATCTAGATATATTCATTTTTGTGCAAAAATTAGACCCTCATACAATCAGAGTTTAGTTATGTTTGCTGCCTTGCAGGAAGCTATAGTAAGTACAGGCAATGCTTTCACAGTGCCAAGGTGATAAGGAATGTTTTAAGTATAAATTATCTTAGGAAAGACTGTCCAAAAATTAGAGGAATAGACAGACATAGAATTGCTCCCCTGGAATCTGTCCCCACTGTAAGAAGTGTAATCTTTGGGCCTGGACTAAGGAGATACACTCAGCTTAAAAAATATTTACATTTGAGTTAATGCAAAGCTCAGAGCAGCCTCAGGGAGGTTTGTGAGGCATTTCTTTTGTTTCGCAAACCCTGCCTAGGAAAGGTTTTGTGGCCTGCCTGTTCTTGCCACCAGGGAATTGTTTTTAAGACAAAACAGCATTATCATAAATCTATCCAGGTGTTATTCAAAACAAATTTAAATTTAAGGTTTATGAAAGTTCAATAAGGCTGTAGAACTTATAGAGGCTTTACAATCTGGCCTGCCTACTTCATATAAAATTATTGTGTATTTAGAAGGTTAGTTTTTTTCCTCTGCATCCTGGAAATTATAAAGGGTTTGCTTCAAGTGAGTTTGTAATCATTACAAAGTTTTGCCTTGCCTTTAGGAATGGCTAATAGCCTTACAGTATGTTAAAAAAAAAAAAGTCTCTGCTTCAGTACAAGAAGCTATGACTTGAATTTTTCAGTGCATGTTGTTTATTATCTAATCTCTCTAAAAAATTTTTTACTACCTTTGCTCTTACAGCACGAGCTTTAAAAGTTTTGGAGTAATTGTTTCTCCAGAAAATTTTCAGAGGTAATATCCTTTTCAGTATTTGGGGCCTCAGTTATATCCTAGAAAGGGTTGTGGTACAGAAAATTCAAGAAAGAAAAGATGATTTGCTTACTTCAAATTATTTTCAACTGCTTCTAGGAGATGTTTATTGGCTAAAACCTCACCTTAAGCTCACCACAATAGGAAATAAGCCTTCCTTATATGTTGTCTAGGGGAATGCATATTAGCTGTTGAGAGACAAAGAGCTTTTGCAGAAAGTAGAAGAAGCTCCTGTATGTAATCAATTGTTATCAATTGTAATCAATTGCAATCAAATGTTAGTTACTGTTACTCAATGTGCCCAAAGCAATTCTTTGGAAAAAGAGAGCATTAATGCAGATTCTTTTTTTTTTTTTAATCTCCAAGTAAATTTTTAACAACCTGCTATGTAGCTGTTGTGGTATTAATAAAGAATTGTAGGGGAACAGACCTTGGGCACAAACTCCACAGCCACTCCCACAATACCCAGAGGTGGCTCTCCTCCCAGGCACTCTGGTCCACCCAGGATCAGAGGATAGGAGGTGAGGATGACACATCTGTCCCAACACCAGGAGCAGCTGGGACCTGTGGGACCCAGGCACACAGGAACTCCAACAGCCCAATGGCTCTAGTCGCTTCTGAACTGCCTGGGTCAGTGCTCTGAGCAGACCTGGGGCACAAACTCTGATGCCAGTCCCACAACACCCAGAGGAAGCTCCACTCCCAGACACTCTAACACACCCAGGATCAGAAGTGAAGTGGACACAACATCTGTCCCAGCACCTGGAGTAACTGGGACCAGCAGGACCCAGCCACACAGGAACTCTGCCAGGCCAGTGGCACTGGTTCTTTCTGGTCTGTCTGGGTTTTTGCCCTGAGCAGACCTTGGGCACAAATTCTGAAGCCAGTCACACAACACCCAGAGGAAACTCCACTCCTAGGTGCTCTAACAAGCCCAGGATCCCAGGATCCCAGAATCACATGATCAGAGGGGCAGCTTGGCTCTGAGGGGTTCTGACACAACCAGGATCACAGAAAGGACAAGCTCAAGTGAGGTTTAGTCAGGGCAGGTAGCACTAGAAATAATCAGATAACAGGCGGCAAGAGTAAGAAAATAAGCACCACAAAGCAAGGTTACTTGGCATCATTATAACCCAATTCTCCCACCATAGCAAGTTCTGGACACACCATCACACCAGAAAAGCAAGATTCAGATCTAAAATCACTTTATCATGATGATGATACAGGACTTTAAGAAAGACATAAATAACTCCCTCAAAGAAATACAGAACACAGGTAAATAGCTAGAAGCCCTTAAAGAGGAAATACAAAAATCCCTTAAAAACTACAGGAAAACACAATCAAACAGGTGAAGTAAATGAACAAAACCATCCAGGATCTAAAAATGGAAATAGAAACA
>JADRCC010242054.1:0-10629 GCA_019843855.1 Hylomyscus alleni | reverse complement strand
AAAAAAAAATCAAAAGAAATCTAATTTGGACTTTTCCAATTAGGATGAGATTGAAGCAACCAATAGATTCCCTAGTCCTATCCTTCAGGCAATCATTGCATTTGGTTACTTAGTATTTATAATAGAAAATACTGAAAACTGAAGTACTAATTTTTCCCTTATAATAATCCCTGGTAAAACTCATTTAAAAAACAAAGTAACTTCCACCCCCTAAAATTCCGAAATTCAAATCTTACCATCAATACACCAAAAGACCACCAGTCAGCACTCTGAGTATGACCTCTACGATTAACTACTTCTGGAGCCATGTATTCCACAGTGCCACAAAAAGAATAAGCCTTCTTCTCGTGGTCAATAGATTCCTTACTTAAGCCAAAATCTGCCAAAATCAATTTTGAATTCATAAATATCCAAAGTATTTCATATAAATTTTAAACTCTGAATTCTAATACTTATTTTTATTTAGAAATATTAACTTACAATTTAATAGTTGCTACTCAAAACTTTTATCATAATCAACCTTAAAGGAAATACAGGAGAGAATATTTTAATAAAATGAGGATTTTTACCAGTTAACTTGATGTGACCTTCTTCATCAAGAAGTATGCTGCAAGAAAACAAAGTCAGAAAATGTCTTTAAAGCACTCTACACAGAGATGTACAGAAGCTGAACTAGAAATTACTCAGCTGACCATATTCACTCCGAATGGTTGCCTCTGGCCATGAGTTAAACAAGCTATACTTTTTCAAGGTGCTTTAATGCTTTTCTACCTAAATCTTCTTATCCATACATATTAGATATGAAGTACCTATTCAATCTAAATTCTCTTTTTTTGAGACAATATCAATATTTTACTTATGCTCAAGGCCTTCTTCCTGCTTCAACCTTCCAGTGCTAGGACTACAGATTTATTTTATTATTTTATGTGTATGAATATTTTGCTTGCATCTATACATGTGTACCATGTACATGCTTGGTGCACATGGAGACTAGAAGAGTCCACTGGATTCCCTGGAACTGGAGTTACAGATGGGTGTGAGCCTCCCTGTGAGTGCTGAGAATCAAATTCAGGTCCTCTACAAGAGCTACAAGTACTTTTAACTGCTGAGCCAATTCTACAGCCAAAGATGCTTATGTTATTTGAGATGGGTCTTGGCTATGTCATAAGGCAGGTCATGAACACCTGGACTCAGGTGATCTTCTCACCTTATCTTCTGAGTTCTAGGTCTACAGGTATGTGCTTGGCTAACTTATACAGTTATAATGGATGAATTAAATGACATGTGGCTCTCACTTCAATAAAGTTGTTTAAAACCATTCTTTATATATTAGAAAAAAGAAAAACAAAACAACTCCTGTATGCATATTATATGAAATATCAGCTTCTTGATGAATGCCACTATAAGAGCTGTGGAAAGTTTGCTAAATTCACATTTAAAAATTGAAAACTTAAGAATAGAATTTCTTTCTTTTTCCTTTTTTTTTTAAAATTTGAGATAGAGGTCTCTCTATGTAGTCCTGGTTGTCCTAGAGCTTTCTATGTAGATCAGGCTATCCCCAGAGATCCAGCTAGTTCTGTCTCCCAAGTGCTGGGAATAAAGTTATGCATTACCAGGCCTGGCTAAGAGGAAAATTTCAATAAACAGCATTTTTGAGAAATGCTACCGAGCTAAGTAAAAGAAAGAAACAGTACAATTAGAAGAAAAATATTATCCTGAGGTTGGGAAAAAGTCTTGAGAGAAACTACAAAAGATTAGTTGATCCAATGAGAAAAAAAATGTGTCTAGATTAAAACTATGTAAATACACTTATAATGAAAAGATTTGTAATATATATGAAACAATTAAAGTTTTTTTTTTCGTTTTTGTGATAAGGATCTCAATACATTTCTAGGATGGCATCAGATCTGTGCTCAAGTAATCCTCCTGCCTCAGTTTTACCAAGAGATGTGACTATATGAATGTTCAACTGTTCCCGGATAAACGGCTAGAATTCTTAGTTTGGGGCTGGCAACATGACTCAGTGGGTAAAGGTACTTGCCACCAATCTGATTTCAATTCCCAGGAAAACTGATTGTTGTTGGTTGTCCTCTGATTTCCACATGTACACCACTGTGTATGTGCATGCCCACACAAAATAAAGAATTGGAGGGTTTTTTTTTTAATTTGTGGGGTTTTTTTGGTTTTTCAAGACAGGGTTTCTCTGTGTGGCCCTGGCTGTCCTGGAACTCACTCTGTAGACCAGGCTGGCCTCGAACTGAGAAATCCGCCTGCCTCTGCCTCCCAAGTGCTGGGATTAAAGGCGTGCGCCACCACGCCCGGCTTTTTTTTTTTTTTAATTTGTAAACTTCTCTTTTACGTCAATGGGAAAAATGACATTCAAAAACAAATTTGAAGCCATGAATAGAAAAGCCATAAATAAAAACTGTCACCCCATAGACCTTAACCTCATTAAAAATCAAAGAATGTGAATGAAAATCAGGAAAGCTGGGCAGTGATAATGCACTCCTTTAATCCAAGCACTCAGAGATAGGCAGAGCTCTGAGTTCGAGGCCAGTCTGGTCTATATAGTGAGTTCTAGGACAGACAGGGACATAGATGGACCCTGTTTCAAAACAAACAAACAAACAAACAAACAAAGTAAATGAAAATAGGTTAACAGTGTTGAGTAAATAGTTTAAAAGTTTAAGATCATATAATGTTAGCAGACATGTGAAGCATAACACTATTTTGTGACCTACTTTACAACTATATCACATTCAATTCAACTTAATAGCATGGCTCCTTACTTTTCTGGTTTTAAGTCTCTATAGATTATTCCCAGGCTATGCAGATGGTCTAAAGCAAGTGCAAGTTCAGCCAAGTAGAATTTGACATCTTCCTCTGTGAACATCACCTAAAACAAAATAATATTCTAACTTTATTTTCTTTTTATGTCTATGATTTTTATGTAAGGTTCTACATAAGACTTTAACTATTCAAACAATTTGTAAATATGTTAATAAGATATAGATTTAGTTGCAATTTGCTCATGAAAGAAATTTGCAAAATGATTTAATCAGTCAAGTATAGTCATATGCTAAATGTTAACTATGCCCTGTAGCAGACATATATTTTTAGCATATTAACATTTTAGAAATGAAAAATGAACTAGAGAATAAATGCTGAATTGATAGTACCAATGATTAAGGACAGTTATCGCTCTATTATCAATTCCAAAAAACCGTGAAAGCAGCAGAGTTAGGGTAGTTTCCATGTACAGCACTGCTTTCAGTATAAATTCAAGAGAAAGGGAAACATTTTTTTCTGACTTAGTTTCTTGAATGACAGAAATTTGTACTATAAGAAAAATTATGATACATGCAATACTGAAATAAAATTTTAATTGAAATAGAATGAGTACAAATAAATTAAAAAATAAACATTAATTATATACCTCTTTGGATAAGCGTGTAAACAAATCTCCTCCCCTGAGAAAATCCAAAATAAGATACAACTTCCCTTCAGTTTGAAAAGCTGAATGAAGAAACAAAATTTCTGTTTAAACCATTGTAGTTTACTTTTGCAGCTTATATTAAGTCAATTCATTCACGAAGATTTTTAACAAGTAACACTAGATGCTACATGCTTAGCTTTACACTGAAGAAAACGTTGATTCTCTTAGTTTCCATGAGAAAATGTCAAAGACAGTTTCTTAATATGGACCAAAGACTTCTACAGGCAAAAGACATTATCAGTAAGAAAAACTCACAGAAAGATTTTCTTTTCTTTTTTTTTATTAATTATTTTATTTATTCAGAAAGATTTCTTTAACCATGATCTAAAATACAAAACTATGCCATAGCATGGGTTGGTTATATTCAATCACAGTCTATGGATTCTATGCTTTTACACACTGAGAAGTAGCACTTGACTTTCAGAGAAAAAGAAAGGCAGGTGGTAGAAGTGTTAGGATGCTGATACTGGCCTCTTTCTTGGCTTCACTTTGGGCCAACACAAATGGAATATAAAATGCTGCTGCAGTGTTATATATCTATATTTTAGTATATCTGAATATACTCAGAGGGTGAAAGAATTAAGGGAAGGGGATGAGAGGTGGTTCAGAACTTACCGTAATGCAATTTGACAATGAAAGGATGATTGACTTCTACCAAGATATCACGTTCCATTTTTGTCCGAACACGGTCTCGAACTATAAAAGATTGCACACATGATACAATATAAGTATTTTTAAAGATAATATTAAAACAAATTATTTTTAGATCCCATTTTAAATTCAAATTTTATGTGCATAAAATATGAATTTTTATTACTGTTGAAGTTTTAAAATCTTTAAAAATAACTTTTACTATATTACATAATCAAAAGTAACTGTGTATTTAAAAACTCTATGCTCTAAGTTAAAAATATATAAGATATATTAGGTATTGGATTTAGAAACATTTTAGTGGGAGTTGTGGAAAATGGTAACAAGGATGAGAGTTCTTTAAAAATAAGGCATTTCATGAACTATTAAAACAAAATCCTGAGATAGGTTTCAATACTTTTTACTAACCCTATCACCTCAATAAATGTTCATCAAGTCTCTATAAAATGTAAAAGATTGAGGAAATGTGGCAGATATGGTAAAGGATATATAGAGAGAAGTCTATTTTGAGGGAGGGAGAAAAAAGGGAGGAAAGGTAGATAGGAAATGTTGTACAGGTCAAAGAACAACAGTTTTTTTCTTTTTTAATTAGAAAGATATGTATTTAGATTTGTATAATCATGAGCAGGTTACTTATTTAAACTCTCTGGAACATCAGTCACCCTTCAGTTGTAAAATTGGGTAATTTGACTGTACTGTTGAATTTGTGATCACTTGGATAAAGTTAACCAAAGCCTAGTGTGTAAGAGGTATTTAAGAAATGGATACTACCATTATCAAAAAGCAGTAGTGTGAATATGATTAAAGAGAAGTTTCCTGAGCAAAGCTTACAAGCTGGCATTAGAGCAAGAAGTACATTAAAGGGCTCAGAATATAGAGGAGGGGTGAGAATTTAGTAAATGATCGGAAAACATTCTGAAAGTCAGATATAGTGGCATATGTCTGCAATCACAGCATTTCAGATGTGGAGGTAGAAGCATTAGGTGTTCAAAGCTATTCTCAGCTCTGTGGTGAGTTTGAGTCTAACCTATGCTACACCAGGCTCTTGTCTCAAAAAAAAACAAACTGAACCAAAACAACAACAAAACCTTTTTAACATTTATGTGAGTGATTAAGACAAAAAAGAAAGATGGGGTGGAGGAGACAAGGTGAAACTTAGTTTTATTCTCAATTTAAGGGAAGCAGAGATATTTAAAAAAACAACAGTAAGGGCCGGGCAGTGGTGGTGCATGCCTTTAATCCCAGCACTTGGGAGGCAGAGGCAAGTGGATTTCTGAGTTTGAGGCCAGCCTGGTCTACAGAGTGAGTTCCAGGACAGCCAGAGGTACACAGAGAAACTCTGTCTCAAAAAAAAAAATATTAATTTGGAGGCAGAGACAGGTGGATTTCTGAGTTCGAGGCCAGCCTGGTCTACAGAGTGAGTACCAGGACAGCCAGGGCTACAACAGAGAAACCCTGTCTCGAAAAACAAAAACAAAAAAACCCAAAAAAACAAACAACAAAACAAACAAACAAAAAACCAACAGTAAGACTCCTGGGGAAAAAACGAACAAGTAAGAGCCAGTGAGAGATGGCTTAGTAGGTAAAGGTGCTTACTGCTAAGCCGGATAACCTTGCTTTGATCACTGGGAACCATACATTGGATGGAGAGAACCAACTCTAGCAAGTTGTCCTCTGATTTCTTTACTTGGATCCCTGGGCAAGCCCCATCACACACATGAAATAAACATGTAATAATATGTAATAATAATAACAACAACAACAACAACATCACCCACTGCTTTCTCCATACTATCTTCCACCCAACTGAAATTAATGAGTCAGGAACAGGAATCAATTCCTCTTGTTGGCTATGCAGCTCTGCCTTTTAATTGAAACATTCAGCTAATGTATCAAATTAATTATCAATCTGTGATCTCATTATATTGTCATCCTTATTGTATCTAACAGGCCATGTTTATTTTTAGGTGAATGAACTTTATCATAATGTTTGCTTGATGATTCTGTTTTAGCCTGGTCTAAGTCTTTTTTCCTTAATTGTAGTTAACTATATCATTTGTGATTAGTTCCCATTAAAGTTGAATTCTAAAATTTTAGCTCTTAGAGTACATGAAGTTCATTCATCATTTAAATACCACTCCTTTGCCTAAAACACACAGCAACATATCCATTGAATGTACCCTTTCCATTCTTCAACAATGAGAAGCTTTTTGTTTTTTTCCTTTTTAGTCAAGGTCTTAGTATGTAGCCTGTGGTAGCCTTGAACTGGAGATACTTTCCTCTACCTCCTGAGTTCTGGAATTACAGGAAGGCACCACCATGCTCAACAAAAAAAGACTCATTTAGAAATGAAGAACTACAGCTTAGTAGCTTTGAGTTACCTTGGACATGGAGATAGCTTTATATATGTCATTAACAAATTTCTTTGTTTTGTCAGACAGAACTATAATAATATTAACCTGGTCCCTTTTCTTTATATGTAAAAAAATCATCCTATTATCTAGAATTTTGGTTACTCACATTTCACTTAAATTTTTTAAATAATTATTTTTTTTTTTACTTATTTGTAGTGTGTATGTGTCTATGTACATGTGTGTCCTGGAGCTAGAGTTACAAGAGGTTATGAACTGCCAGACACAGGTGCTGGGAACCAAACTCCAGTCCTCTGCAAGAGCAGTGAGCACTCTATGGCTGAACCATCTCTCTGCCCCATGATTTATTTTTTATTATCATATATTCACTGTATAAAAGAGTGGGTTTCCTTATGACATTTTATACATGTAGCATATTTTTATTATACTCATTACTCTATTACACTCTTTTGTCCCCTCCTCTCCCAACCTCTTTCCAAATAGTCTCCAGAACACATAGTATTTTTTAATCAGATAACTTCTAAAGTGTTAATGCATATTCGATAGCAAAGTGAGATTTCTCTAACAGTTATTAGATTTCAATCTCTTTGACTTGAATATGAGAGTGAATAAAAAATGCTGTTTGTATTTCTAGGACTATCTATCTATCTATCTATCTATCTATCTATCTATCTATCTTAAACTGTTTTAAGTAATGATGCATAAAGTCTTTTAGGATGATACTCCAATCTAATTCCTCATTAAATTGATCTAATGTCATTAACTTCTAGCTGATCCCACTCAGTATATTAGTAGAAACTTTGAAATGGAAAGAGACTTCTGGTAAACATGAGTTACTTATTCCTAGAGCCCCACCAAAAGGACATTAATAGAAAAATAATAGTAGCAAGCTCTTAGATATAAGGTCTACATTTTGAGACTTTTCATGGGTGCCTATCATCACTGAAATACCAACCATACAGATACAGATTTATGAAAAAATCCAATTTATATATTAGGCCCAGTAAAATAAAATAAAATAAAAACAAATAATAAAGTTCTTTGAGTGTGTTCTCATGTCAACTTTTCACTTAAAAGAAGTACTTTATGGATTCTCTTTGGCATGTCTGAATTACCAACTTCATTAATTTTGTGTTTTGGAGCAATTATTAACATAAGTTTTGCTTGAAATTTCCTAGAAAACAAGATAAAATATCAAAACAAAACAAAAGCCAAAATCCCAGAAAGGATAAAATTAATAAAACTTAGGAAGCCATCCAGAAAGCACAACATACACCAAGACTATGTGTTACAAAATAAAGAATACACAACAAAAAACTTCCACAAAACCAGAATATGAGTTCCTAGTTTCAAAGGAAACACCCCACATACGGTATGATGAAATTTTACATTACACATCGAAAGATACTACTCAATAAATTTCAAGACACAAGTATAGAGAAGATTTTACCTATAGATTTCTGGAGAGGAAAAGTTGCTTACATACAAAGAATTGTAAAGCATTTTATGTGTCTGAGTGGTTTGCCTGTATGCCCATGTCCCACACTCATGCAGTTCTTGTGGAGGCCAGAAGAGGTCAGTTGAATCCCTTGGAACTAGAGTGACAAACAATTGAGCTGTCTTGTGGATATTAGGAAATGAACTAGCTATTCTGGAAGAGTAGCAAGTGCTCAATTACATTTATTTTAATCATATCTTCTATTAACATGATATGTCAATTTTCCAAACATTCGTATTTTCAATATCTATAACTATAAATATTTCTGTGAATATTTTCAAGTACAGGAACTCATTTTGTGATGCTATTTCCTCAGGTTAATTATTGCAAAGTTGCTTTCTAATGATGCTGTCATATGAAATAATGCATTATTATTGGGTATGAATTTAAATATGCATATTATTTAATATGCATTTCTATTTTAAGCCACTAAGTCATTTCCTCAAAGACTTAAAAAATATTATTTGATTGTTTTTTAATGTGTATGGGTTTTCTGCCTGCTTATATGTCTCTGCATCACTTGCATGTGTTTAGTGCCCACAAAGGTCAGAAGAGGTCAGCAGACCCTCTGGGACCAGAGTTACAGATGGTTGTGGGCCACCATGTTAGGTGCTGCGAATTGAACCTGGGTCCTCTGGAAGAGCAGACAGCATGTTTAACCTCTGAACCCTCTCTCCAGCCCCTCCTTAAAAGATTTATATTCTTTAGCAACTCTACTCAAAATCCTTTACTTAGGTCGTAATAGTATGTCTTATCAATGACCTTTACCACTAGTTTTATATTTACTAATTGCAATTGTACTAAAAGAGATTTCCTTTTTCCATTAATTTATGGATTATTCTTTAATAAACTATTACTATTATTATTGTAGTAGTCAAACTATCCGAGATTTAGCAAGTAGGAACACCTTAGACAACTCTGTATATGCATTTTTTCTGTGTATGAGATTGTATATATGATATATGTGTATGTGGTGTATGCACATATATGTGTGTGGGTATGTGTATATGTGCCTATGCATGTTTGTAGGCCAGAGGAGGATGTCAGGTGTCCTGCTCTACCACTCTCTGCCTTATTACCTTAAAATGGGAACTCTCACTGAACCTATAGCTAGAGAACTCCAGATATTCTCCACTTTCTGTGGGAAACTGCTGAGGTTAAAGGTATGCATGTGGTCACACTGGGCTTTTGTGTAGGTGCTAGGATCCCAACTTGGGTTCTTACACTTTCCCAGTAAGTGCTTACAAACTAATCCATCACACCAGCACCTCAACTTTGTACATTAATATAATATTTGAGGTCCAATTCTTTTCTGTTCCCCATTGAAACTATTTTACATTATATGAAAAGGTTAATTAAAAATATTTATGTGCAGCCAGGCAGTGGTGGTGTATGCCTTTAATCCCAGCACTTGGGAGGCAGAGGCAGGCAGATTTCTGAGTTCGAGACTGGCCTGGTCTACAGAGTGAGTTCCAGGACAGCCAGGACTACACAGAGAAACCCTGTCTCAAAAAACCAAAAATTTATGTGTACAGCAAAATTTTGTATGTATGTCTGGGTACCACCTGTGTGCCTGATATCTGAGGAGACTACAAAGGGTATCAGATCCCCTAGGACTGGAGTTACAATGACTTGTGAGCCACCATGCGGGCGATGGGAATAGAACCCAGCTCCTCAGCAAGGGTAGCTACTAGTCTTAACCACTGAGTCCTCTCTGCAGTCCTTAAAATTTTTTATTGTCAATTTGCTTGCTGAAATTTGTACATCTCCTTCTGATGTTTTTATGTTAAATAATATGAAATTTAGACAGGGTTAAGTCTGTTATGGTCTAAGATTTAGAATCTAGACTAATGGTTTTTCAAATATTTAAAAATAACTTGTGAAACCATTATTTCCATTTCTCATTGTTGTACTTCCAGGCTTTAGCATATAGAATACCAGGTACTCAATATTTGTGAAAGATATAACAAAATTTAATATATATTTTAGTATTTGCACTTGCATAATTTTTCCAAACTATCACTGCTATAAATAAGCTTGAATATTGGACAGAGCTGTTCCTTTCTCATTTTTCTTTTCCAAAATATTCTTCAAGGTATGTTTTTCAAGCAAAAGCTTTGCATCATTTTGTTAAGTTTTAAATACAAATCAAGTGGAAAATGGGTGCTGAGCTAATTAATTAGAAAGATAAAGGGAGTATAAGATCAATAGCTTTCTCTCATAGGACTTGGGTATTTATTTCCTTTTTAAGTACCTTACATTTCCAGTTTTGTAATTTCCTTCAAATATTACATACAACATAAATCTTGTTAACTAAAAGAACAAGAATCTTCTCTTGCTTTTGTGAAATGCCTGTCAGACTTCCACCTATGTGAATTCATGACATGGGATTCAGAAACATAAAGTCTCAAAGGCAGGAAATAAAAGTTAGGATGCTGCAGGGACCCCAATGGAGGAGTTATGGGAAGGACTGAAGGAGCTGAAGGGGCCCTGTTATGCATCAAAGGGAGGGGCGGCCCTAGGTCCTGTGAAGGCTCCATAGATGCTCCAGTGTAGGGGAACCGAGGGCGGGGAGCTGGGAGGGGGGCAGAGAACATCCTCACCGAAGCAGG
>JADRCC010242042.1:0-10796 GCA_019843855.1 Hylomyscus alleni | reverse complement strand
CTTACCGCTTTTATAACAAACAATATCAGCAGGTACTCGTGACTTAAATGATTTTGTTTGTTATAGAAGCGGTAAGTAGTTTGAGTTAAGAAGAGTCTAAGTTATAAAATACTACTTGAAAATAACTATTACCCATCAGAATGTCAGTATAACTAGGAAATGTTCTCATAATTAATTGGGAACTGCATAATTAGAAATATTTATTTAAATAGTGCTTGTGGCCTTTTCAGTTTCAGTAACAGAAGCAAATTATAAGAATATTTTAGAAAGATAAGCCAAATAGCATTATTGGGCCATTATTTTACTTGATTAATTATTCTACATAGTCATATATATACATGCTGTATATAATTATTTTTAAATGAGGTTATAGTATATAGATATTGTATTTAGTTTATATGGTTGTATCACATAATTTCATTTGATTTATATAGTTACAGTTGCATAATTCATGTTGATATTTCAAAGTGCCTTTATTAACTTTATACTTTTTTTAGCTGTTGCCTGAAAGAAATGTAAAAGCAACAGATTTGCTGATGATGCAGTGAATAACATGGAGAATCTTAGCTGTCTATACATGTCAATATACAAACATCAGTGGCCACAGATAAAATTCAAAATTATATAACTGTGTTTTAATTAAGAAAATCAATAATTCTACTTTAAACAAACCCAAGAAAACTGACCTTAAATTGTTCAATTTATAGATTTTGACATCTTTGTATACCTTCCAACATTTTAACAGAATCATGTGTAAGTGAAAAGGTCAAAGCAATAATTTCACACTTAAGCTTTACTCTTTCTACCAATAGAAACATGATAGCGATTCAGAGAACCTATATAATAAGTAGGTTAGATATTCCTAACTAGGATTTTAAGTTGAATCTATCAGAGTTTTCCCAGGATAGAGAATAAGTATTTTATTTTACTAGCTGTAATATTCATCAACAAAATGAAATTTCAGAATCAGTATATTGCATCAGATGATTTTTTGTGTTATTACATACCAAAAAGCATTATGTAGTGATATTAAAATGGGTAAAGATATTTATATAGCAAGCTAACTTTTGTCATAATGATAGTCATTGTTTATCCAAGACTTAGATATCCAATGACAAAGATAGTCATTGTTTATCCAGAGTTAAGGGTACAGTTACTCCTCACTTCACAACAGACTTCAACTATAACTCCAGAACAGAGAAAATATTCTCTAAAGTAAATAAAATAATATTTGATTTGGATCTAATAATTTTACCTATTTTTATGATAATCCTAGTATAGAGGAAGGCAATTGTCTAAAGAAACAAGATAAAGCAAGGTAAGCTATTGGAATCTGAGTTTATAAGTTTAAATGTCCTAAATTTTTAAATTAAAAAACATAACATTTTCTATTTAATAATATGTATATATAATAAACTTATGTAGAATCTCATAAAGCTCACTTATAACTATTTGTGAGCAAACATAGTAATTAAACTAAAGTCAGTCTGAATTAAAAATCGTTAGTTTTTTTCTTCCTGACTGCGGAAACTGTAGTGAATTATATCAACTCTGTGCATCTCAATTTCCTGCAAAATGGTGTTAACAATTACTTCTCATCATGTTGATGTGAAGATTAAGTTAAATGATAGATGGGAAACTATGCTACATCAAGTTTCCATATTAACTGCTTGATCATGTCTTGTTACTAGACTACAATGCAATAAGGAGCATATGCTTGAACAGTAACTAGTTATATTAGCAAAATCCATGATTTAATCAACTATAAAATTCAGCTTATTTTCCTATTATTTTCTTTCTTTTATTTTTTTTCTTCAAAATAAGGATTTTCTAGTAAAGGGTGTGGTGTTCTGGGTTTCTTTCAGATTCTAGGTTTTGATCTACTTGAAGATTGAACCTATGAGAAACATTGCATTTTAAAATCCGTAGAATCTGCCTTGCTACATAAGTGCTTAACAAAATTTCATTATAATGAATATGACTGTTTGCTCACCCCCCTTTTCTTCCCCAAAGTCATCTTTCTCTAACATCAAAATACCCATTGTCACCTTTTGTCAATTATCTGCCTTATGACCTTCATGGTTATTTGCTATTGTTACTCTGAAATAGGAAAATAATCTCTCTCTTTGTTTCTCTATGGTATCATATTTTCTTGTATGTTTCTTTGTCTTATAGCCTTGTTTCACTGATGCTTTTATATTTTTGTGCCTCTTAGGAATCCATAACTACACTGGAACCAACTTTACAGGACATTCTCTTTAGATACTAAAGCTCCTCAGCTGGCTCTCCATGGTCAAATACATGGATTCTCTCCATACTATAACCCAGCCTATACATTCTATCCCTTTTCTAAGAACATATAAAAACATGAAAGAATTACATATTACTTACTGGGAGAAGTTGCTATGTACTTGGAGATATTTCTGAATTATTATCAGTGAGTACTTGATCCCTTTCATATATAGATCTGATAAATGAAGCTCTTGCACATATCATGCAAAAGTAAAATAACATTGATAACCTTAAATACTCCAAAGCCATCTTACAATGCTTGTGATAGACACAATTAGTAAGAGAATCTCCATTGTGGTGCCATGTAAGTATGGGGCCTGTCTCTCAACTGCTGACACCTGAGGCTCTCTGTTGTTGAGGCCTGGGGCTGCATGGTGTGTTAGTTAGTTAGAAGGAGGCAATGCATGAGTGCAATAGTTTATTATAGAGAAGAGAAAATAGACCGGTCATGTAGAGAGAAAGAAAGGAGAGCAAGGAGAGGAAAAGAGGAGAAGAGGAGAGAGGGAGAAAGGAAAGAAAGGGAGCAAGAGAGCAAGAAGGCAAGAGAGAGAACAAAAAGCAGGGAGAGAGGAAGAAGGCAAGAGAGGAAAGAGGGCAAGAGAAGAACAAAGAGGAAGAGAGGAGAGGAAGAGGGCAAGAGAGAGAGGAGAGGGCAAACCACACCTTATATTGTGTGAGGCATGGCTGGCTGGCTGGCTGTGGGACAAGGCATGCCTGGCTGTGGTAAGATGGCTGAGGGTAGGGTTCAGCTAGAATGCTGGGAGCTTGGGGAATTGTCTACTTGACAGAGCACACATCTCCTGTGGGTGCAACTGTGAGAGGTTGTGACTGTGGGGTCAAAGACTCAGCAGTTCTGGTTGAATACCTTCCATCCCTTGCAGGCAAAGATATTGCCAACTGGGTCACCATGTTTCAGACCTATTACTCAGGTGGGCCTGAACAGGCCACTGTCCTGCAATTAGGACTTTATTTTTATTTATTTCCCTCCCAAATACTCCTAGAATAATAAAGAACATTATATTAAACAGGCATACCCATTTCAATCCAGAAAGAGGTTTTGTCAGTATAAATGCAGGTGAGACTATACATAATTCTTTTGATCTCTCTTGTACAGAACTATTATCTGAGCCAAATTGTCACCATCTTTATGAATTCAGCTTTACCTACTGACAAAGGTTTATCACAGCTGAGATTGTTGACTTTTGATGCTTCCTCATAACATAAGAAGTGGTATATCTACTAGTTAGTTTTATGGGCCCCTAACCCAAGTATCCACCCACATCTCCAAATAAGGTCTATGTAAATCTGCCTTATTTGAACATAACCTGAACAAGGAGTTAGAATTTGTAGACTGGGATATATTATGGATGGATGGAATCCATTTATCTGGCCATGGGGAGTCATTAGCCATGCTGGGTATAGACCTTTAAGTGTGGCTCCTTTAAGAACATCTATACCCATTTCCCTCTTAAGTATGCCTAAGGAACACATTGGAATTACCCAGAGGGAACTTTGGTGAAATCATACTTTGGTTTGTCATTTGTATCATAGAAGGATAGGTGGACACTGTGTCTCCCTCAGGTGAAGAAATTTTATCAATCACAGTTTTCATGTGGCGAGTATGTGGTGACTTTCATTGAGTCATGCCTTTGGAAAAGTATTGAAATGATTTCTATTTTAAAATGTACCTTAATATAACAGCCAGATCTCAAAGCAATGAATGTCAATTCATCTTAAATCTGTTGATATACTCAAAAAAGGTGAAAAATACAGAATCTTTAAGTGCCAAAGACTAAATCATTCAAAATAGTGCTGCAAGTTGGAGACATTGTCCAGAAACCTATATGTCTACACCTATAAAGTCTAATCTCTGTTAATTACAAAATTATCCCATCACTCCATTCATCAAATAAATACTCCATTTTCCCACTTTTCATCTTCTTGAGCTCCTTTAAAAACTCAGCTATTGTAAGACATCATATAGTGTACTGATTTATAGTCTTTTATCAAGGTCACAGAAAACAAGTATAATCTGGCACTTGAATCAAGATAGACTACATAATGTGCTACCATTTACCTTCACCCCAGGAAACCTCTTGAAAACATTAATACAAGTAATATTATATTGACATAGTAGTTTATATTTAGGAATATACACACATTCACACACAAACACATGTGTGTATACGTGCAATAATAATTAGTAAAAAAGGCTGTGTATCTGAAGAATAGTGGGAAAGGGTTACAGGTGAGTTATGAAGGAGAAAAGGGAAGGAAGGAATTTTTTTATTAGATATTTTCATTATTTACATTTCAAATGTTATCCCCTTTCCTGGTTTTCCCTCTGAAAACCCCCTATTGCATCCCCCATCCACCTGCTCACCAACCCAATTATATAACAATCTCAAAAATAAATGATGCTGGACAGCAGTACCCACAGCTTTAATTCCAGTACTCTGGAGGAAGAGGCATATAGATCTCTAAGTTTGGTTTAAGTTTGCTCTACTGAGTAAGTTCCAGGACAACCAAGACTATACAAAGTAATCTTTTCTCAAAAATTAATATGATTAGATGGATAGATAGATAGATAGATAGATAGATAGATAGATAGATAGATGATAGATAGATAGATAGATAGATAGATAGATAGATAGATAGATAGATAGATAGATAAAAAATAGATGAGATATACTTTAAAAAAATTAAATACCTGCTTTACTCTTCCCCTTCCAAACCTGATCCTGGTATCATCACAAATGATTTAAGTGTCTTCCTGTTTATAATTTCAGGTTTTCAGATACTTAACCTCATTCTTTCAAATGATTTGCAAATTATTTTTATTTCTAAATGTTAGTGAATGATGAACATCCTTGTTACAAAGTCCCAATATTAGAATCTTCAGTCTATATCTTTCCTTATCTGATGTATGTGGCCATTATATATAATTATCTAATGCATCTAATTATTCCTATCTGTTGTTCTCACTAAACTCTTATCAGTCTGATATGTTTATTCGGTAGTTCTCAGTTAGCCTTGGGATGCTCTCTTTTCCATTTTCAGTTGAAGTTGCATTTCAGGTACATTATATCACTCACTACCCATTTTCATAACAGCATAGTTTCACAATAGTCTACAATTGCAACTCCCCAGAAGGTCCAAGAGTAGTTTAATATTTGTATATCTAAAACATAGACCTAAACGGTTTGTAATTGCTTATACTTAAGTTACCATCCAGGTACAATGAAGATTGAACTGTAAATTTAAGTGAAGAGATTGGTAAAGATAGCCCAAACACTTTCTTTTTAGGCTTACATAGAGAAAATAATTATTCTAGGCAATTTTTACATTGTGGTTAATTGTGAGAAATATGCATACAAGTTTTAATTTCATCTTAATTTTATAGACTTTAGTCATTATACTCCTTTTCTATATTGTGAATGCTCAACAAGATTTACTTGTGTGTTTTCTATTTTGTTGGTCACCATTCTTTCCTTTTTGCAAGTTTTTGTTTTGCAGATTTATTTGCTTTACATACATGTAATATATGAATATGTATTTACAGTTCTGCTCAGCCATTAGCCATTCAGTTACCCCACACTGATTTTTCTTTTTTTAATGTTTATTATATCTATTTAAAATAACTTAGTAGTTCTTATTATATTGTATTATTTTATAGTTGTTTATATAGTAGGCTTGGAATACTCATGTTGTAAAATCCTGAAACTATAACTATGAATTTATTCATAAAAAGCTTCTTAAAATCTAATTAAATTATAATTTTCTACCTTGGATCACCATGAATTATCCTGGTATCCTTAGAATATCACCACAGGTAAAAAGTTAGATAGAATGTAAAAAATGAAAGGAGAAAACACTGAAATTGGAGGCATGAGAAAGCCTTCAGTCATCAGAATCTAGAAGAGGCAAATAAGTCTTCCTTGAGTATCATGTGTAGTAACACACACCTTTACACCAAGCATTTGGGAGGCAGAAACAGGTGGATCACTTTGTGTCTGAACAGGGTGGTCTACATAGTGAGTCCCAGGCCAATCAGTACTATATAGTGAGATCCTATGTTAAACAACAATACAAAAAATCTAAAAATAAAAAAAACCTCAAAATCCCCCCAACCCTGTTATTCGTTGAAGGGAACACTGTACTGCCAAAACTTTGATTTTTAATTTGCCTCCAGACATGTGAAGTAAAAATGTTTTAAGCCACCCAACTTGTGATAATACTTGTTTTGCTTTGATTTATTTTGAGATAGGATATCACTTTACAGCATAGGATCACTAGCCTTGAATTCATCATGTACACAAAGCTGGCCTGAAGCTTATAATACTCCTACATCAGTGTCTTGAGTGCTGAGATTACTGGTATATGCAATGAGTAACAGAGCTCATGGTAATTTGTTATGGTAGCCATAGGAATTATGTCAGAGATCACATGCTTTTATTTTTTCTTCTCTTTTTCTTTTTCTTCTTCCAATCTTATATGTCAACTGTATTTTCTTTATGCATTCACTTGCCAGTAAAAAATTCAGTTTATTATTGTCACTTCTGTGAGTCATGCTGCACTGGAAATAATGTTAAATTATTTTTCATTGTTTCATTCATTTAAATGTTGTGACATGATTAATCTTTTGTATTGTGTTTTACATAGGCTAATATTTATTTTTGTGTGTGTCCCCTAAAATTTGCTTTATGCTATTTTCCAATTCCTTTTTAAAAATTTTTATAATAAACCCATTTTCATTTGACTATGCAATATCAAGCAACCTTTTCTGAAAGTAAGTCTTTTAAGAAACAGTTCTCTCTAGATCACTATTTGTAACAAGATAATTTCCTGATTTTATAGTTGTATAGTGAAACATAAATTCATTCTAAATATGAGTGAGCTGACACACTCATTAGCATACTAATATCTTTAATGAAAACTACCCGTTGTTTCCACATCAGCTATCTCTATAATGATAGACCATAATGAAGTCTATCTTCCTAGGTGCTTCTGAATATATGAAAAACATAGTTTTGACTTATTTAAATGTGTACAGCATTTTTCATAGCTTTTAATGCTTGTCATTCTTCTGATATGGCAAAGCAAATAAATGTCAAATATTTCTTGGAAACTGCTTAATGTGGATATATTCTTTGTGATATTTTAGCTGACTCTATTTTGGAAACATGTATTCCTTAGGTAAGTCCTCATTTTAGCCAGTTTATTTGTGCTTTTTGAACAAATGAGTGCATTGTATAAAAAAAAATAATGGAGTCAATGCATTTTATAACATATAGTAATAATTGTCTGCTGTCTATGAATGATCTAGCTTTATCCATTTCTCTATTCAAAGAGATCTCATATTTTAATATTGAAATAAAATAAAAATATTTAGCTTACTTATGAAATTATAAAATATTAAGTGCCCTATCTTATTATGAAGTTGATGCTTAAAGTATATAGAAACAAAACTTGTACTGGAATCAAAAAGTTTCATAAAAGTGGCTTGAATAAAATGCTAGTTATAGAATATTATAAATAAACAACAATTTTAAGTAGAACATGGCACAGGATGTAGACATGTAAATATTAAATCTGAGTTCTTATTTTACTAGGCAGTCATTTTATAAAATAAATAGTTTACAGTCATCAATTTAAACTATTTCTTTAGAGTAATTTTTTGACAGTGAGACAAAACTTATCAGGGTATCCTAAAACCTCTGTGATTTGATATATGAAAGACACAATCATTATATGTTATTTAATATAAAACAATAAGCTGAGTAGAAACATTCTATGTTGTGAATAAGCAAAAGCAGCAGAATAGGACTTCTAAGAAAGAAGACCCAAGTGGATCTTGGAACACTCAGCTCCAAATAGGATGGCTCCATTAAATCTCTCCCCTTACGCTCAAGGAATCTCTTAAAGAGGAGATAGGAAGACTGTACAAGCCAGAGATGATGGAGGCCATCAAGAAACTAACTCCTTTAAATCAACACGTTCAAAGTTCATGTGAATTCAGAGACTGAAGCAATATGCACAGAAGCCTGCATGGGTTTTAACCAGATGAAGTCTTAGAATAAAAGGAGAAGTGGATATATGGCACCAAGCACAGCCCAAAACCAATCCCCAATTGATAACTACTTGCAGATGAAAATTTAGCAGTCACACTGGGTAACCAAACTAATTTTAAGGGTAGTCTGCATGTTCATCAGGAGAGGGCCAACAGAAAATGAAGTCAATGGCATCTGTACTGGCTGATTTTCTGTGTCAACTTGACACAGGCTGGAGTTATCAGAGAGAAGGGAGCTTCAGTTGGGGAAGTGCTTCCATGAAATCCAGCTTTGTGATCAATTAGTGATCAAGGGGGTAGGGTCCCTTGTGGGTGGTGCCATCCCTGGGCTGGAAGACTTGGGTTCTATAAGAGAGCAGGCTGAGCAAGCCAGGAGAAGCAAGCCAGTAAAGAACATCTCTCCATGGCCTCTGCATCAGCTCCTGCTTCCTGACCTGCTTGAGTTCCAGTCCTGACTTCCTCTGGTGATCAACAGCAATGTGGAAGTAAGCTAAATAAACCCTTTCCTCCCCAACTTGCTTCTTGGTCATGATGTTTGTGTAGGAATAGAAACCCTCACTAAGACAAATTGGTACCAGCACAGTGGGATATTCCAGTGACAACCTGACCATGTTTTGGGGAGGACTGGGGAAGGACTTTGCAACTTTGAGCTAGAAGAGCCCCTGCATGTTAAGAACTCTGTGGGATGTTCTGTGGGATCTTGGAAGATCATGTTGAGAACAGTGCAAAGATGGAGGCCTGACTTGTGAAATTTCAGAGGGAAGATTAAAGACTCCTATCAGGGCCATGTTGTTTTGATTGTGAAGATTCTGTGGTTTTGGTTAGCTGGGGCTGAAGTATCAGCTGTGATTAACAAGATACCAGAACTACTAAAGTGAAAACTTTGCATTACTGGGACTATTGATACTGGTTAGCTGGAGCTAAGAAATTAGTGGTGATTAAGAAGAGACCAGCATCATTGAGGTTACATCTTCTGGGACATGTTTTCTGAGAGCAAAGAGGCTGTGTTCCAGAGATAGCCAAAATTGTCTCTTGTGCTGCAGCAGGATTTGGTAATGTGTAAGAGTCACCCAGGTGGTACAGATTTTGACAGCATGAAGGGGTCATGAAGAGCAGCTGAGGCTCAGCACAGTGAGAGGCCATATAAGGCTATTGGTAAAGGTGCAGCTTTGGTTGAAATTGATAGCCCAGAACTGAAGGGACTCATACAAAGGAGTTGAGGCTTGGAACCAGGAAGAGAGCCTATGAGAGGCTATTGGTGAAGCCTAGTTACAGCAGATGTCAGTAGTGATTTGGAGATGACAGTACCATGAATGACCACCAAGAACAGCATCGGCAGTGGATTACAGGCATCTGGAGCCTAGAAGACAAGACGTGTGCTACAAAGGGCAGAGCTGGAGAGGTGACTCAAGCCCTTGGAGGAGCCCAGAAGATTGTTAGTTGGATCCCAGACATCGGTTTTGCTTTTGATTGTGACTGTGCCCTGATATTTTTCCCTCTTGAAGAAAGAATGTATTTTAGTGGAGCCCACAGTTAAGAGACTTTGAATTTTAAAAGACATTGAATATTTTAAATAGATTGAACTTTTAATATGTAAAGACTGTGGGACTTTAGATCTTGGGGATGAATAAGAAAGTAAAGGTTGAGGCTTAATAGTGATGTGTTTGTGTGTCAAGTTGACAAGGGGTCAATTGTACTGGCTGGTTTTGTGTGTCAACTTGACACAGGCTGGAGTTATCACAGAGAAGGGAGCTTCATTTGGGGAAGTGCCTCCATGAGATCCAGCTGTGGGGCATTTTCTCAATTAGTGATCAAGGGGGTAGGGTCCCTTGTGGGTGGTGCCATCCCTGGGCTGGAAGTCTTGGGTTCTATAAGATAGCAGGCTGAGCAAGCCAGGAGAAGCAAGCCAGTAAGGAACATCTCCCCATGGCCTCTGCATCAGCTCCTGCTTCCTGACCTGCTTGAGTTCCAGTCCTGGCTTCCTCTGGTAAGCAACAGCAATTTGGAAGTAAGCTGAATAAACCCTTTCCTCCCCAACTTGCTTCTTGGTCATGATGTTTGTGCAGGAATAGAAACCCTGACTAAGACAGCATCTTTAGAGGCTTCTTGTTTCATAATACTGTGTTAGGGATTTTTAGCATCTGTATCAGTTTCTTGTGGCTTTTCTTGAACTCTGAACTTTGTTTTAGTAGTTCTGGTATCTTGTTAATCACAGCTGATACTTCTGCCCCAGCTAACCAAAACCACAGAGAACGTACTTCTATTTGTTTGTTTTGTCCTATTGTTATAAGTTTGATTTTAATTTATATTATATTGTTATTATGCCTAACAAGCCTGCTTGTTTTCTATTGAGACATGAAAGCAATAGATCTGCATGGGAGAGGAGGAGGGAACTTGGAGGATACATAGCTGTACTTTGGCTAGTTTGTGAGTT
>JADRCC010242041.1:0-10168 GCA_019843855.1 Hylomyscus alleni | reverse complement strand
CCCCCCCCCGCCCCCATTTTGAACAACAGATTGCCTTGTCTGGCCTCCCTGTGAAAGGATGCACTTAATCCTGTGGAAACTTGATGCTACAAGAGAAGGCTGATGCTAGTGGGGTGAGGTGCTAGTGGGTGAGTGTAGGAAGAAATACTCTCTCAGAAGCAAAGGAGAGGGCGGTGGAGTAAAGAACTCATGAAGGAGGTGATAGGAATGGGTGCAACATTGGGAATGTTTATCAATTAACTAATAAAACTACAAAAAAGGACACTGAATTGAAAAAATACACTGGCTAGACAGTGCAGATCGATAGATGACTTTTACATGAATCAAGATTTTCTGTCTTCAAATAGGGATGAGGATTTTTGCAATGAATTTACATATTTTACTTAAGTTTTCCATTGATAAACCATCCATTATATGTAAGGATCAGAGTAAATTTGATGATACAACTAAGGCAATCACAACTGCTTTTCCACGTTTCATGTTATTAGCACAAGCAGTTGTTTTAATATGGGAAAATAATAGTGATAAATATAATTTAGAATAAAAGATTGTAATAAATTCATCTTTTCTAATTTGAACATTTAATTATCATTCTAGTCTTACAAACTCATGAATGAGGAACTAGGATGGAATGCACATGAGTCAATGTTTTAATAGAGTAGTAGAATTTGAAGAGATACGATCACTAATTTATGTCTCATATCTGTTTGTACTCAAATGAATCTGCAAGATCGAACAGGTTGAGTTCTGCTACAACAGAACAAAATGTAATTTTTGTCTTGAATTTTGCTAATCATTTCTTACTGGCAAGACACTAGGGAATCCATAACCTTCCTTGATAGATAATCAAAATCTTGTGGTAACAAAGGTTTATGAAGTCATGTCAATTTATGTAATATGATATATTTTAATGAATGACTCAACATTAGAGTCAAATTCACTGCTCTGGAATACTTTACACTGGCCTTCTGATAACCTTTCTACTTTTAAAAGTTGTTTGATGAAAGGTCTTACTTTCCACATCTAGTTAATAATGCCTTGTAATATTTCAGCATCATCTGATGAGAATAAAATGAAAGTATATTCAAAACATAATTTCTTCTCTTTACTTAATAAAGTATTTATAATACCAATGTTTTCTGGGATGGAGTGAAAAAAAAGTGAGATGGATGGATAGGAAAAACAATGGTCCAAGCACCACAACACTATTATGGTACAACCAGCTGACACATAATGCTATGAAAGAATTATAAGCTTTAGCATTGTTCAAAATGTCTTATGAACCTAATATATCCCAAAGCAGCTAGCCATTAATAAATCTGCATGCTGTGAATTTAGTGAGGCAAAAGCTTCTGGCAGAGATTAATTCCTAAACCTATCTCAACCACCATGTCTCTGTGATTACATACCAGGCAGCTGGAAGGTAAGACTTTGGGTTTTGTACTGGAGATATATTGTGATTGTATCAGTGACTATTTCATTCATCCATTACACCTGCATGTATTTTGTAGACCATATCCATTCCATGAGGGAAAACCACTGAGTCCAGGAAACTGTGCTATTGGGATTACCTAAACCTTAATTCCAAAGTAAAGCTTCTTTAAAACTCTTCATTCAATAATATTCTCTCTAGTTTTATATATCTAGGCAATATTTCTTCTTATTCAAAGATAAGGATCATCTTAACTTGATTAATGGAATAAGTCATATCCAAATGAATAAGTCTGTGTTCTAACCACTTTTCAATATACTCACTGTAGAGTATTTATTTTTAGTCAGTACTATGCTGAAGAATACCAAGAGACTCTCCAAAGACACTTATGGATAAGAATTATACCTTCTATTCCAAAGTCATGTCATAACCAAGTTAATTTCCCATATAGTTATGATCAATTAATCTGCCAGAATGTAAGTTATATAGTCAGTGTTTAGCATATGCTCCCTAGGCATTCTTTGCAAATATTATAATTTAAACATCTTTTTATTTTATGTTTGGCTATTTTCACTAATTTATGCATATATACACATACACACACACACACACACACACACACACACACACACACATATATATAGTCTACTAGCATTAGTATACTATTCCAAATGTAATAATGTTGGAATCAAAAATTAATGTGTAATAGGGTTATCATTCATATACTTTCTGAGTCATTACTGTCCATGAAACTGAACAAGTAATCATGAATGGATGGTACAATACATGCAAATAAATAAATTTAATCTAAAATACAAACAAAATAATGACAAAAAGACCATGATCATCCCTTCAGATTCAGAAAAGGCCTTTGATAAAATTCAAAAACACTTTATAATAAATGTCCTAAAGAAGGTAAGAATAAAAAGACATACCTCAACATAATGTAGTCCTAAGTGCAGAGAATCTCAATGCATTGTAACTAAAACCAAGAATATGGAAAATCAAGAACAAGGTACATTTACACAATGCAGTTTTTTTTTTTTAAACAAACCTCAAAAAATTTGCAAGCAAATGGATGGTTCTAGAAAAATATTATCTTGAGTGAGGTAATCCAAACCCAGAAAAACATTGCATGTACTAATTTATATCTAGTCATTGTCTGTTGAGTCAAGAATTATCATGCTACAATCCACAGACTCAGAATGGCTAAGTAACATGGAGGGCTATTGGGTCTCCCTGAAAAAGGGGAAATTGATTAGATTTAGTTAGTAGACTGGGGTAGTTGGGAATGGAATTAGGATTAGATGGGAATGAGAGTTAAAGTTAGAGAATATAGGGTGAGATCACTAGAAGTGGAAAACATTAGTGGCATGTGAAAACATAGTACAATGGTAACTCTGAAATCTATGAGAGTGACTCTAGAAAGGACTTCCAGTAATGGAAGATACAGGAGCTTGAACGCTTCATCATCTCTAACTAGACATGTCTTTAAGCGTTCAGAATAAAATATCAACCCAGCTATAAAAACTTTAACCTACAGTTGTCCTTCCTGCAAGATGTGCAGGGGTAATGGTGGCATAAAACTTGTGTGAGTGGCAACGAATAACTGATCTAATTTGAGGCCCATGCTACTAGAGTGAGCCAATGACTGACTTTTTCGGATATCCAGGAAACCAGAGACTATATAGCCCAGAGAGTCCAAGGTTAGAATGAAATAACAGGACCAGGAAAAAAAAATCAATTATATAATTCCTAATGATGTTTTGCTGTACTCATAGATCAGTACCTCATCCAGTCACCAAAACAGAAGATATCTTCTACAATGAAAGCAGATACTGAGACCTGCAGGCAAAAATAAATAAAGACAAGATTGAAAGTTTCTATTAGGCTCTTCCTCTTGAAGATCAATGAATCTTGCTGAAGATGGAAATTGTGAGGAATAGTGAGAGCCATAGGTTTCAAGGACATCAAGATAGCAATTTCTACAGTCTCAATTGAGCAAGACACATGGGGGCCTATAGAAAATGAAGTGGCAATTGCAGAGCCTGGGCGGATCTTCCCTAGGTTATGCCCCAGTCCAGCTAATTTTCATTAAATAAATAAGGAGGAACTGTGACCTCTCTTCAGCCAAAAGCTGACTGTCTCAGATCTTGACTTGCCACAAGCAATAGGCCCAACTGGGGTGAGGTTTCCTGACTTGAACAAAGCTCTTTTGTTTAGTCACTTCTCCGTCTCTCTCCAAGTTCCTCCTAACAGCTACAGGTGCCTCCAGAGGCCGTGAATGAGATGCTAGCAGACTGGGGGAGGGGTTTTTGCCTGCTGGCTTGATGGTCAGTTGAATAATACACTTTGACTGAAAAAAGAAGCCATGGCTCGGTCCTATTTTTTATTTACTCCCCTCTTAGTCCCATTCCCTTAATTTCCCACAGGCCCCTTCTCCTCTTCCAGAAGACCTGTTTGTATGTAGCTGCAGACAGCTGCAACACCTAGGTCTTCTGCACTTACGTTATGGCTGTTGGTTGGAGTTTTGGAACTCCCGACAGTGGGAGTGGGGTATCTGGTTCTTTTTCCTGCTCTTGGGACCCCTTTCCTCCTACTGGGCTCCTTTAGGTAGATTAGATATCAGGATTGTGCATGGCCTTATTACTTCTTATTGTGCTTTATTTGGGTGATGTCTCTTGGAGGTCTGCTCTTTTCTTAGGTGACATGGTAGGTGGGTAGTGGATCTAAGGGAGAGGGCATAATCTGATTGGACAGGGAAAATCCTGCAGCAAATATTCCAACACAATTTTTCACAGAAATTTAAAGGACAATTTGGACCTTCATATGGAAATACAGAAAACACAAAATATATAAGATAATACTAAATGAAAACAAAACAAAGCAAACAAAATATAGGCATATATAAAGGATATCTAAATTAAATTATTAAAACACAGGAGAGACAAAACCTAAACTCGGCATCTCTTGTCAGTAAATGAAGCTTCTAGTGCCAAGAATGGATTCCACCTAATCGAGTTGTTGACTATAGCAGCCTTGTGGGAATCTTTCAACAACTCAGACCATTTCCAAGGCTATTGGTTGTTCTCCACAAACTCACAGAAAAGCTCCATTGCTGAAGACAACACCTACACAGCTTACTAAACACACAACATGGAACTTGTGCCTACATAGAGCTTTTACCCATGCTGATTGCAGTTCATAGTACTAGAAGGTACTCTGTATGCTACCAGAGAAGAAAAGTAGCTTAACTACAGACATTTTGATAGCAATTATGACCTTCCTCAAAGATGCATTAGCATAACAGTGGCACAAAGCTCATGAGAATTCCAGTCAATATCTTATGCTATTTAAGCCCCACTCTGCGAGATGAAACCTATTTCTAACATGCTGTTTGCCATGAACCTGAGACAAGGTAGAGGTCTAGAGGCAAACCCTAAACTACTGTTCTGTAAAAGAAACTTTGTCCTTAAATAACTCCTAACAGCAAGGTTCTATCGTAAGAATTGTCAACCTTTGGGTTGCAAACATTTTGGTGGTTATATATAAGATATTAAGATTGAATTTAAATAATCTTTTCATGGAATCTTAGGGAAAATTCACACCACTTGGATTTTCTTATTTTTGCATTCATTAATAAAGCAAAGAAATATGCACCAAAATTTAGAAAGAATGTATGTTTATAAATACTTTACAAATTATTTTTAAAAGTAATTACATAAATACATAAAGCAAAATTACAATTATGAAGTAGCAATGAAAACATTTTATGGTTGGGGTCACCACATGACCCCACATGACCACATGCGGAAACTCTGTTGAAGGGTATGGCAAGATAGAAAAGGTTGAGAACCACTGTATCAGTGTCTTTCTCAGCCATCCCCAGAGAAATTTCTTTCTGTATCAGATGCGAACCAATACAGTGATCCATAACTGGACAATGTTCAGAGAGTTAGAGAACTTAGAAACACCCCTAAATGGAATGTTGCCATCTAATTTGTCCCCTCAGTGCTCAAGAATCTCTTAGAAAGAGGATGCAGAGAGATTATCAGAGATAGAGGTGATGGAGGGCACCAAGGGTAGAATGCCTTTTAGATATAACAGGACAGAAGCACATGTTATTAACTTACAAAGACAGTGGCAGCCTGCAAAGGGTCAGCGTCAGGAGAAGAGAACTCAAGACCCTATTGTAACCCAAATGATGTCTCCAATGGATAACCTCTTGCAAATGGCAGTGTAGTTCTTTCTAACAGTCTCACTGGGTATGCAACTACTCTTAAAACTAGTCCTCTAGTCCTCATGCCCAGCATTAGATACCCCAAACCAAACAAATGTAACATTTATTTCAAAAAATTCAACAAGTCATTTGCTTGTATATAATTGCTTCAAATTTGGGCTTTCATGGGATTCCTAGGTGCAAAATTATGTCTTTGTGCCTATATGTATTTCTTATGCCTTTTGTTGTTGATTTTTTTTCTTCCCTTTGTATGTCATTTTTGTCCTATCCTTGTTGATAGTTTTTGCTTAATCTTACTGTATTTTGCTTTGAAAGTCTTCTTCGATGCCTGTTTTTGTTGTGGTGGTTGTTGTTGCTGTTGTTGTTTAACAAGAGAGAGGAAGGTTTTGGATCTGATTGGTAGAGAAAGTAGGGATAATCTGAAAAGAATTGTGAGAAAGGAAAGTGTAATCAGAATTTATTGTATAAAAGTTGTCTTTTAGAGAAAACAAGATATTCCAAGAGGAAAACAAATATTTAAACATCTATGCACAAGTCCAGGCCTACAGAAAATACTTAAAGAAAAATTCCAACCTAAGGAAATTAACTACACATAAGAGAACACAGGAAATAAATAACCCCAAACGCACCAAACACCAAATAAGAGAAACACACGCAAACACTCACAAGCAAAATCCATGAACATCAATATAACAGAAATTAACAAAGATGAGTCATTAATTTCTCTCAATTAATCAATGGACTCAATTCTCCAATAAAAAGACACAGCCCAACAGTATTGATGAAAAAAACAAGATAAATCGTTCTGCTGTATACAGGAAACATAGGTCAACAACAAAAATAGAAATTACCTCAGAGTAAAGGCCTGGAAATCATTTTTTTTTTTAATAAAGCAGATCCAAGAACCTAAGCTGGAGTAGCAATTCTAATATTTAATAGAACTTTCAACTGAAATAGCATTTAAAATATTGAAAGCTTTGGGCTTGCACCTGAAAATATTTATTACTGATATCCAATGATAGTTTTTAATTGTTGTGTTCTGGAAAAAATAGATTTTAAAAAATTTTAGTCATAAATATGAGTAAACTTTATGTACAGTAACTATAGAACAATGTGCACTAGAACTATAAGTTAGAATGTATAAGATCTATACACTCCTATGAAGATAATTTGACTCTAGTTCTATATGTTTATTGCCACAATTTATTGCCTTGCCCTCTCTCTTTCCTTCCTTCCTTCCTTCTTTCCTTCCTTCCTTCCTTCCTTCCTTCCTTCCTTCCTTCCTTCCTTCCTTTCTTTCTTTCTTTTTTATTTTTTTATTGGATACTTTCTATGTTTACATTTCAAATGTTATCCCTTTTCCCAGTTTCCCTCCTTCCCGGATACACCCTATCACATCCTCCCTCCCCCTGCTTCTATGAGGATGTGCTTACACCCACCCACCCACTCCCAATTCCCTGTCCTCGATTCCCCCACACTGGGGTATCTATGGAGCCTTCATAGGATTAAGGACCTCTCCTGCCATTGATGCATGACAAGGCCATCCTCTGCTGTATAGGCAGCTGGAGCCATGTGTACTCCTTTGTTGATGGCTTAGTACCTGGGTGTTCTTGGGGGTCTGGTTGGTTGATATTGTTATTCTTCCTATGGGGTTGCAAACCTCTTCAACACATTCAACTCCTTCAGTCCTTTCTCTAATAAGTCTCTTAGGGACTCTGCTCTCAGAACAATGGTTGACTGTAAACATCCACCTCTGCATTTGTAAGGCTCTGGCAGGGTCTCTCAGGACACAGCCATATCAGCCTCCTTTCAGCATGCACTTCTTGGCATCCACATAGTGTCTGGGTTTGGTAACTGTCCCCATGTAGGTCTGGTTTTGGGTGGCCTTTCCTTCAGTCTCTGCTCAACACTTTTTCTCCATATTTGCTCCTGTGAGTATTTTGTTCTCCTTCTAAGGACTGAAGCTCTCTGACTTTGGTCTTCCTTCTTATTGAGCTACAAAAGTGGTCTCCGAATTTTGTCCTGGTTATTTGGAGCTTTTGGGCTAAAATCCACTTATCAGTGAGTGCATACCATGTCCTCACACCAGTGAGAATGGCTAAAGTTAAAAACTCAAGTGACAGCAGATGATGGTGAGGATGTGGAGAAAGAGGAACACTCCTCCACTGCTGGTGGGATTGGAAGCTAGTACAACAACTCTGGAAAGCAGTTTGGCATTTCCTCAAAAAATTGGACATAGTACTAAGGACCCAGCTATAACACTCCTGAGCATATAGCCAGAGATGCTGCAAGATGTAATAAGAACACATGCTCCACTATGTTCATAGCAGCCTTATTTATAATAGCCAGGATCTAGAAAGGACCCAGATGCCCTTCAACAAAGGAATGGATATAGAAAATGTGGTATATTTACATAATGGAATCTACTCAGCTATTAAAAATAATGAATTCATGAAATTCTTAGGCAAATGGATAGAACTAGAAAATATCATCCTGAGTGAGGTAACCCAATCTTTTCTTTCTTTCTTTTTTAAATTAATCATTCTATTCGTTTACATCTCAAATGGTCTCCCACTTTCAAGTTACTCCTCCCCAAAGCACCCCATTCCACCTCTACTCTCTCTCCCTCCACCTTGCCTCTCTGAGGGTGCTCCAATACCCAGCCAACCTCTCCTGTACCACAGCTCAAGCATCCCCCTGTGCTGGGGTATCAAATCTCCATAAGACCAAGGGCCTCCGCTCCCATTGATGTCTGACAAGGCCATCCTCTGCTACATATGTATTCTGGAGCCATGGATCTCTTACTGTACACTCCTTGGTTGGTGGACTGGTTCCTGCTAACACTGTGAACACTGGTTCGGCCAGCCTGCATTGTTCTTCCTATAGAGTTACAGTCCCCCTCTGCTTCTCCAATTCTTCAGCCAGCTTCCTCACCAGGCTTCCTGAGCTCAGTCTGATGGTTTCCTCTAAGCATCAACATTTCCATTGGACAGTTGCTCACAGAACCTTCCAAGGAATAGTCACACCAGGTTTCTATCATCAATCTCCTCTTGGAAAAAACAGTGTCAGGGGATTGATGTCTGTAGATAGGATGGATCCCCAGGTGGGGCAGTCACCACATGGCCCTTTCTGTTACCTTCCCCCTTCCCCTCAGCCATCAGATTTCTGGCAGTCTCTGCTTGGAGGCTACCACCTGGGAGCTCAGACAGATGCTCTCTGTTGACTGTCGGTTCTTCTTTGAAGAAGCCGCCTTAGCATGCTCACCGCCTGAGTATGCCCGCCACCTGAAGATCTTCTGAACCTGGGAACTTTGGCACCTGAACCTTTTTCCAGTATGCAAATGTACTGTAATTTAGAGATTTGATTTCAGTTTCTCCTGTGACTATAAATACCCTGGCTTATTCTAAGTAAAGTGAAGTCTTGATTGGGCTATTTCAACTTGACTTCTTGATTTCTCTTTGCATTTCAAACCCTCTATTTCAGGTCCTTTGTTCCCTCCTGGCTGAGAGAACCCAGTTCATGAAACTGTGGGCAGTTTCACCTTTCTTCATTCTTTGCTTCATTTCCGTCCCCCCCCCCCTTTCCTTTGGGTAGAATCATTTTGGGGTCATATATTTTGGGACCAGTGTGTGGCACCATCGCTCAAACAGGGGCCATGTCTAGTTACTGTAGATGGTCTCTACAGGTTCTATCTCCCCTTCCCTGCACATTTCTGCTACAGTCATCCCAAGTGGGACCTGGGGCCCTCTCACTTTTGTAGCATCTATGACCCTCCAGTGGTTATCCCCAGTTCTCATCCCCACTGCTACACATTTTTATTTGATTTCCTGACCCTGTGTACCTCTCTCACTTCCCTCCCAGTAACTGATACTGTTCCCCTCATTTCCTCCCCCTCCTCTAACTCATCCAGGTACTACACCACCTCTATATCCCTCAATCATCCTGCACCGCTGTGGCTTCCTCCCCTTTCTGCCTAAATTCCAGGTGGCAGGCTATACTCGAAACAGAAAGCTTGTTGTTGCACGAGTCTTCTGCTGGAAGTCCCGCCTCAACAGACTCTTGAGGACTCGCTTATTGGGCCTGGTTGTTTAGGGACTCATGGGAGGGGCTTTGCCTTACCTGCTTTGGTCTTTTGTAGGGAGAAGAATTCATTCATTAAAGGATGTGTGTGGCTGTATAGATGGATTTCTCCTGGCCAATGTTTTCACCTAACCTTTGGGATCAGGTATTGAGATGAGGTATTGGGATTGGATATTAGTTATTAATATTATGGATATTATTATGGCTAGCCAGATAACTAACTCCTTTACCCAGAAGATCCACTTATATTCTTTATGGAGCCGCAGGCGGCTACACATCACCCCCTCAGTACATGACTGAAGTGTTCACAGACTGCTCTTCCTTCCTCCTATAGCTCTGAGGGTTGTATCGTGGGCATGGTGAGCTTTTAGGTTAATTTCTACTTATCAGTGAGTGCATACCATGTGTGTTTTTTT
>JADRCC010242030.1:0-11132 GCA_019843855.1 Hylomyscus alleni | reverse complement strand
AAAAAAAAAACCTGTCTGAACGTGTCAACGTGTAGATGGATATTTGTAGATATATTAAAATAAAACCAAGTAGGTTATTGCAGACTGGATGGCCGACACCTGTAATCCCAGACCTTGGGATGAATTTGACTCAGAACTGGGTGAATTTGAATGCCAGTCCAAGCTAGGCTATGTAGAAGACAGCCTTTCTCATAATTAAAAAAAAAAAAAAGAAAAGAAAATAGATAATTATATCAGAAGCTGGAGAACCTGGAAAGATTTCCTTTATCCCCCGCCGCTACTGCTCAAAGCATCCCTGTGTCTTCTAATGCAGGCTCTAGGGCTGTTGCCACTCTTTCTGGAGTCTTAGCCTTAACCATGTGTGTTAATCTAGTCAGTCTCAAATAACAGTGTGTTAAAAAGCTTCATGGTTCCAAAACCTCAAACGTCCAAACTATCACTTTCATAATAGTTGAGTTTTAAGGACTGTTGTTAAAACTAGAAACAAATAGGTAGGTTTGGGTAAGTACATATACAGTTTTCACATTTTGCATATTACTCAACACCAGTATTTTTCACTAACCAACCATCTAAAGGGCATTTGAAGGTCAAGAGCCAATTCAGTTTATGTAATCAATTTGTCTTTATAGCAGTGTGCAAAAGAAACCAACCAAACATCAAAAAAAAAATATGCTCATTTGTTTTTTTAAGAGAGTGAGTACTTCTCTTGAATTATAGATTCATATCCAATGTGGGTACCATATTTAGGAGAGCCACAGGCTGTGCAGTAGAAATGCCATCAGGATTATGGCTAGTTGTAAAAGTCTGCCTGGCAATAAAGTAAGTTACTAGTGTCGCCTGTTCTCTGAAACTGGACAGCATCTACATTTGCCATGACGATGAAAGTTAAATTATTCAACTTATTTATATGTTATCTTTAAAGCGTAATTTTTATATCAACTTAGCATTCATCTATATGCTAGCATGAAGGAGATAGGGATGATAATAAGAAAACTACTACTATACTTTTGGATTTACTTCCCATAGTTTCAGTTCTTCTGCTTGGTTGTTAGTAAGCTGTAAGTGTTAGTAGCCAGAAAATAAAAGCTAATGGCTAAAAGGCCCAGAATTTGTTTTACTTGTGTAAAAAATAGGCATGACTTGTTAACTGTCATATTTTAACTGAATTTTTTTTCCAAATGACACTGGCAAATTTTATTTACTTTATTAACATTGAAAGTGCTGAAGAAAATTAAAATGCAGCTGCATAGATTTTGTTGAAAGAAGGATAACATATCATTTGTAATCATCCTGTCTCTGCCTACTCAATGTTGAGATTGCAATGATATTCCACCATTCCTGATTTAGCAACAATAGTGAGTCTGAAAATAGTTTAACTCTTTCATTTACTCCTTTTTTAAAAATTCTGTTTATTTATTTATTTATTTTACACTCCAGATTTCATCCTCCTCCCGGTCCACTCTGATTGGTCCACATCCTATATCTTCCTCCCCAACCTTGTCTCCAGGAGGGTGTTCCCACCCTCTCACCTACACCCAACCAGCCCTCCCCACTCCCTGGGGCCTTCAGTCTCTTGTGGGTTAGGTGCATCTTCTCTGACTGAATCTAGACCCAACAGTCCTCTGCTATATATGTGTTGATAGCCTCATATCAGCTGGTATATGCTGTCTGTTTGGTGGTCCAGTGTTTGAGAGATCTCAGGGGTCCAGATTAATAGAGACTGCTGGTCCTCTTACAGGGTTGCCCTCCTCCTCAGCTTCTTCCAGCCTTTCCATACTTCAATCACAAAGGTCAGCATCTTCTGTCCATGGGTTGGGTATAAATATCTGCCTCTTACTCTTTCAGCTGCTTATTGGGTCTTTTGCAGGGCAGTCATGATAGGCCGCTTTTTGTGAGCACTCTATAGCCTCAGTAGTAGTGTCAGGCTTTGGGGCCTCCCCTTGAGTTGGATCCCACTTTGGGCCTGTCACTGGACCTCCTTTTCCTTTTTTAAAAAGATTTATTTATTTATATGAGTAGACTGTCACTCTCTTCAGACACACCAGAGGAGGACATCAGATCTCATTACAGATAGTTGTGAGCTACCATGTGGCTACTAGGAATTGAACTCAGGACCTCTGGAAGAGTAATCAGTGCTGTTAACCTCTGAGCCACCTCTCCAGCCCTTACATTTATTCTTACTTCCTCTATATAGACATTAGATGATGGGAAAGTCTTCCTTTGTCCCCACATAAGGCTAGCCATGTAGTTATTCTCTAAATATATTTCTAAAGATAAATGGCTCTAAATAACTATAACTTGTTTAATTGAATAATGACATAAGTTTCCTTCAAAAACTGAATAGTGACAAATAATCTATGTTCAGGAATCAATTTTTATACTTAACAATCAAATCTATATACATACCACTCTTCTTTTTTTTTTTTTTCTTTTTTGGACTGATTTTAGTGTATGGAGGTCTAAGCACAACTTGTGGGAATCAGCTCTCTCCTTCCCCCATATAGATCCAGGGATTGTACTCCATGTGCCAGTCTTTATAACAAGTGTCATTAACTGTTGAGTCAACTTAACACACCTCTACCCTTATTTTTAAGACAGGGTTTCTACTGAAACTGAAGATCTACAATTCACCAGGGCTGATTGTCCAATGAGTTTCCAGGGTTCTGGGCTTGCATAGCCAGACCTGGCTTTGTATACATGGGTACTGGGGATTTGAACTCAGGTGCCCTTGATCCATCTTTCTAGTGTATCATGTAATGTCTTAGTTCATGTATACACTGCATACTGCTTAAATCATGTCAGCTGTATCTCTCTTATGACTTATAATTCTTTCCTGATGAAATTCCCAGCTTTTCTGGATTTTGGGGATGTTGCCTGTCATTATCTTTCTGTGCATTGACTCGAGAAATCGCAGCATCCATGTGACATTAAGGATTCTCTCTCCAGGTGAAGCATACATGAGACTGAGTAAACTCCCTGAAGCTGAGCATTGGTACATGGAATCACTGAGATCCAAGACAGACCACATCCCTGCTCATCTCACCTATGGGAAGCTGCTCGCCTTAACAGTAAGGACTTACCTTTCTCATTCTTCAGAAATTAATTTTTCCCCATGTGTCCCAGGGATAGCTGGAGTATGAAGTGCTAATTCATCATGTACTAGTGAACTAAGTTAATGAATGATAATGATCCTGTTAGAGACCTAAATAGATCGTGTAGGAAAACTAAACTTTTGGGTCTGGCCTATAAGATGTGATGAGGTTGGAGGTATCAATGAGACAGATATAAATGGAGAACCTCAAGAAAAACCTCAACTATGCCATAACCTATTCATGTTGTCATAATAACATTTATATAAGGATTTTACAAACACTGTTAGCATCAAATTGACTTGGATTAGAACTAATTTTATCAAATAACTGACATATAAAATCTACATTTTGGAATTCATTCTAATTAGAGGCAGTCTTTAAGAGACTTATAGACTGGCTTAATAGATTCAGGCCTTTGAGAAATTAAGTAGAAATGATTCTTTTTGAAAACGTGTGGTGGAAGTATTCTTCAAAAGAACACAAACCTAGAAGGAGTTACCATAATGGACAAAAAGAATAATGTGCAAAACATGTGATGACTTTGATGTGAATCGGGTAAACTTTAGTTACCGAAACAAGATGAGTTCTAATGTTGGGAAGCATGAAGCAAGGATGAGTAATTTCAGGAAATAAGAAAGCAAAGCAAAATGTATTGCCTGTAGCAGGGAGAGAGTTATTTCCAAAGTAATGCTCTCCTAATGCAAATAACTATTTGGATTGTATTGGGAATGAGATCCGTATTCATATAAGAAAGTAAAGCATTTTGTGGGCAGACACATTTCTGAGCATACTTATTTTAAGGTCACTGCTCAAGAACAGAATATCAGAGATAAATCTGGGGCGAAGTATTGCTTATGGAGCTAATGGTCAATGGATTGAAATGACATGTAGAAATTTAGGCGTGTTCAACCTGCATCATAAAGATGGTGAAGAAATAATAACTCTGGATCTGGGCATAGTGGCACACGCTTTTCATCCCAGGACATGGGAGGCAGGGGTAATCTCTGTGAGTTTGAAGCCAGTGTTTCTACAGCAAGTTCCAGGAGAGCCGGAGCTTTACAATAGGGAGACCCAATCTCAAAACAAACAAACAAACAAACAAACAAACATACATGAAGCCAAAACACAAGCCAACAACAGCCACCACAAGAATGAGTCCAGAAGTTTTCATTATGAATCTTAGGCAACTCAATAAAAATGACTCTTTGAAGGCACTTTAATATAAGAGTTCAACCCCAAACACCGCCTGCAGCATTTTGCCTGTACTTCCTCTGCGTGAAATATTGATGAGAAACAACTACATAGCAATAATCAGGGTTGAGGAAGTGCAATTGGGTGAGTTATTTGAACTGATTTGGAGAAGAAATCAGGTGAAACGATATTTGATTTGTCAGATACCACAGTCTAAGGAAGTCTGTCCCAGGTGATAACAATGAAAAAAAATCAGTTCGTCCCAAAGAAGAACTGGAGAAGAGCATAAACAGGGCATTTGGCATAGGGCGGGACTGAGTTAAAACCTGGGTAATAACTTTCATTGTCTGACTGTGGGCATCAAGTTTCATCTCTGTGCATACAAATGCTAGGAACCAGGCACCTTACTCTAAGGTAAGAGCAGAGGCTTTCACTGATGAGACCAATGATTAAGGAAAGTGCATGGCACAGGTATGCCTCACACAGCGGAAGATGAGGGGAAACAGGTGCTTTGCTTCACATGTATGTTGAGTGGCTTTCTCAGAGGTACACATGCTTAAAGCTTGACCTTTCATATGGTCACAATAATAATTGATGACCTGTCAGAGAGGGGCTGAACGTTATGAATTTAGCCAGGGTACCACTACCTCCACAAGGGTTAATGTTAATCTGTCAGAGTGAATTCTTCTGAAAAGAAACAAGGCCCCTAGTCGTCCCCTGCTATGGATGTTGTTATGTGATCTCTCCCTCTGGGTCATGTTTCCACTAGGATGCCATCCCTCTTGCTGTGATGTACCCAGGAGACCCTTACCTGAGCAGAGTAGGAACTGGTGCCATGCTTTTAAACACACCAGAATTGTGAGATGCATAGTTTTTTTTTTTTCTTGTATGTATTCAGCTTCATGTAGTTTGTTTGCTCAACAGACAGTGACGATCAATGGACATCAGGCAATGCGGATGAAAATATGGGTCAAACCAAAATGACTCTATTTTCTAATTTTTTAATTCTTCTCTCATGCAATACATTACGAACATAGCTTGTCCTCCCTCCATTCCTCCCAGAGCCCCACTATCCCCTACCCCAGATCCACCCTTATTCCATTTCCTGTTAGAAAAGGACATGTCTTCCACGGGTATCAACCAACTATGAACAAGGCATAACAAGTTACAGTAAAATTAGTCACAAATCATCATATGAAGATTGGATGAGGCAATGCAGTGAGAAGAAAAGGGTTCCAAGAACAGCAACAGCGACAGAGACACCCGACTCCCACTGTTAGGAGTCCCACAAGAGCACTAAGCTAACAACCATAATATATATACAGGGGACCTAGCTTAGACCCATTTAGGCTCTGTGATGGCACTTTCGGAGTGTTAAGATGTTTAGTGTCTCTCTGCTAATCTGCAGAACAACAGGCATATGGCTTGTTCCCTCCTCATCTCTTTCCTTTGATGAATTCATTGGATTTTCACCCATAAAAATATATTTTTAAAAAAAACTTGAAAATCAATAATTTTTTAAAAAAAATATTTTTATTTATTCGCTTTACATCCCAGTATCAGCCCCACCTCTCCTCTCAGTAGCCCCTCACACAGATCCTTCCTCCATTCTTCCCTCCCCTTCTCTTCTGAGAAGGGAAAGCCCGTCTGGGTATCACCCTCCACACTCTTCAGTAGCTCCCAACTGCACCCTCATCAAGTCAATTTACGACTAGGCACATCCCTCCCACTGAGGCCAGGCAAGCCAGCCCAGTTAGGGGAATAGGATCCAGAAACAGGAAGGCAACATTAGGAGGTACTCTGTAAATGGCTATCAGTCAAACACACTTGAGTGATCATATCTCACGGTGAAAGCTTCTGTTAACTAACTCACAGCTATGACATTAGACTGGCAGTCGTATGATGAGAAACAAATTGGCATGGTGAAAATCTGAAGAAACTGAATTATCTGAATTAAACTGAATTAATCTGAATTGTCTATGGCAGCGATGGTAACATACAGCATTTAGAAACATGGTATCATAAATAAAAAAAAAATAGAAGTGCCGAAGGGTACGTTAAGTTTTTCTACACAAAAACTATGACAGTGTGTAGGCTCAGATTTTTCAAAACCTACTTTAATTGGGGTTCTCAAACACTTCGACCTTACTTCTAGCCCATTGTCCAGAGGTAAGAGAGCAAAGATGGTAAATAGGACAGGCGGATGCGGACCTGTTTAGAAATAGTTCTTTGGGGTGATTCCAGTCTCTGTTTGTCAGGATACCAGTACCAGTTCAGTAGTGTTAGGATACCAACAGTCCAGTTCAAAAGTGTCACAATCCAGCAGAAATGGCCAGGCCTCTGCCAAATTGGCATAAATCAGCAGAGAAGACCAGGACCTGCTATGCAAGCACCTGGTCACTGTCTGTTGAGTCCTATTTATACTCTCTCCAAGATGTCCTTCCAAGGGTCTTGCCTGAGCAAAACATCATGTGGATCTGTCTCAACAAAATAACCTTGTGAGTCTGCCTCACATGACACAATCAAAACCTTGTACTTCAACAGTGAAAACTCTTTTCATGTGAAGGAAGAGAGGTCTCCTTGCATACAAATACAGAAGTCAAATGTGCAATTAAAGAAATTGGGAGCTTCTTAATATTCTTAATCGAGTACATGCAGACATTTGAACTTAAGACTCTTCAAACACTTTTTAAAAGGGACTATAGAACTTATAGTTCTTTCTACAGAGAAGGGCTGAATCTGAATCCTTCCTACAAAGAAAAAGCAGACAGAAATGGTCACATTTTTATATGTAATGCTGATGTGCCTAGACCCACCACTGGATATAAAGAATTTGTGTCCTGTTCTGTTAGATTTTCAATTTGAGAGTATTTTAAGCTTTCTTTTTAAAAATAGAATTTTAAAGCTGCTTTCACCATTTTTTGCTTTACAGAAACGTATTGAAAAGGAGGAAAAGGCTTTTTTATTACAATCTAAATTTTAAATTTCCCTCCAGTAAGGCTTTTTATAGTTTCCTATTTAACGATTAGATGAAATGCAGACTTCTGTGAACTGGCTTAATCATAAGGCCAAATCCCACAGCCACCTTTAATAGTTTCTTCTAAATTAAAAGTTTGACAGAGTCCAAGTCCAGTGTGTTACGTCTGACCAATTATGGGTTTGTTGGTCTTCTGATATGCCACCGCATTGGCAGGAGGAAAATGCCACACATTTTGCCTTCTGCGGTTTTACGTGTTTTATTAAACAAGACCGGCTATTAGCCCCGAGAGAAGGAGAGAAGGAGAGAAGGAGTGGTACGCATCCCTTTATGTTGAAACTCACCAAAGGTCATGGGTGTTAAATGACTGGCAGCTGTGTCAGTTACTGTAAGCTAGGGTTTCAGACCAGAATTCTGGTTTTATGAGAAAATTAAAAAATGTTGATCATTACTACTTTGATTGTAGTCATTGGACTGATTCACTCAGAACATTTTTTTCTTACACACTTTTTTTTTTTTTAATGATCCTTGTAATATTTTAGTAGGTAGAATAGACCAAGGGGATTTAAGGATCCCCAGAATGCTTTTGCACACCCTACCGATCATGTCCTTTGTATTCTTCTGCAAAAAAGAAAAGAAGAAATAGAATATTTTTCCTCTCTCTGTCTTTTAAAATTGTATTTCTTTTGTGAAGTCTGGCCTGATTTTCTCAAAATCATTATCATTTTCTCTCTGATAATCGTAAGCCCTGTATCTTTGTGACATTACTTGGTAATTGAATGACATACAAATTTGTATCTGTCTTTTGATATTAGACATATAACAAGGACTCATCTTTTTTTTTTTTATTGAATTTCAACCTTTATTTCCTTAGATTGACCTTATCTTAATCCCTTCATTCGGTCCACACATGTACTTAAACTGATTGATCCACAGTGAGCATTGCATTATTTCTCAAGGATATGTACTAAAGAATTTGATGAGAGTGGTATGATCATACAGTAAATACACAAATAATCTTACAAAACTCTAGAAAGGAAAATGATATTAAGGAATTAGAGGGATACTCATCAGCTGACTTATATGCTTGACATCATTTCTTTATATTTTAAATTTTTACCTTAAAAAAACTAGTTTTTTTCATAAAATAAAATCTGATCATGTCCTTCCCACCCCCAACTCCTCTCAGATCTTCCCCGCCTCCATATTTACAGAACTTTATTACTTGAGAGTTCTCTGTCTGTGTCTCCAAACAAAAACAAAATAGAAAACGCAACAATAAAAAGCAGAAATCAAAGCACATAAGAAAACTTGTAAAGAAAATCAATGAGACAGAAAACGAAAACAAGCAAGCAAAAAGCACAAAGAAAAAAAACAAACTATGGGGACAAATTCTGTTTTCTGTAGACCAACTACTACTGGGTACGCATCGGGACTGATATATCCATTAGCACTCCACTGGGGGGAATTGATTTCCCCTCTCCTGCAGCCATCAGTTGCAAATAGCTTCTTGGTTAGAGGTAGGACTTTGTGCTCACTTCCCCCTTTTCCATGCTGGGATTTGGTCTGGTTTGAAGCTGTGCACATCTTGTACATGCTGCCCTGGTCTCTGAGTAGTTCATGGCAGCTTCGATCATGTTGTGTCGTGGAAGACACTGTTTCCTTGGAGTCTCCCCCTCCTTTGCCTTCTCTCTACCATGGATCCCTGAGCCTAGAGGAGAGGGGTATGACAGAGATATCCTATCTGGGACATAGTACTCCAAAGTGTTACTCCCTACACATTGTATGGTTATAGATCTCTTTATTAATTACAGTTTGTAGAAAAAGAAGCTCCTCTAGTAAGGGCTGAGCAGTGCTCTGCTCTATAATTATAGCAATTATGTCTCTAGCCATTATTTTATTGTTATGTTCCTTTACATGTTATTTCTTGATCATTCCTACAAAATGCTATTCCACTTTATGAATGAAGAACCTGAGCTTCCAAGATTTAATTAACATTCCCTTAAGGCTAGTCAGTAATTATGGTACAATGAAGTACAATTATAAAGTTTTGCATATTAAGGGTTATAATTTTATTCCATATTAAATACTTTACCCATTTTTTTCCCATTGAAAAACTTCTTTAACTGATTAGAGACTCTCAAAAGTCAATCCCTATCTTTTTCTAAACATTTTTTTAAAATTAATTTTTATACTTGTTTTTAAGTATCCGTTTAGATGATGTGGTGAAATGCATTTTTATTATCATCTGTGACTGTTCATAAATAGAGGACTTGAAGCTTTTGGCACCTTTTGATCCAACCTTATACCTGTAATACGAACTTCCCAGGGACATTCTGGGGAAAGCTTAGGGAAAGTTCTGTCTTAAGGTCACACTAGAAACATGGTTAAATATAGTAGGGCCAACTGACATCTCTTTAGAAATGTATGGAACTTTCATACCAGTGTCATGTCCAAAAGAAATACAAAACACAAGCTGAGTTTGAATATCTCTGCCTAAGAATATGACTTATTCCTTGTTTGAACTTTGTCGCCTAGGGCTAACTCCATGCATTTAAAATCAGTCATTCACTGAGAAGGACAGAAAGAAATACCATTTCCATTGCTGTGTTCAGGTGATATTTCTGCTTGTTTTTAAATCTGTGTGGGTTCTGAAGCCTTGTCTTTTCCTAAACAAAACAAAACAAAAACCAAGAAAAAAAAAAAAACCAAAGAACAAAAAAAATAGAAGAAAAAAGAAAGAAAAGAAAAAAAAATTCGTTGTTCTGTTCCATTTATCTAAGCCAAAGGTTTTGTAGTTTTTTTTTTTTTAAGCCTGTGAAATTATTATTGATTTAAATTGTAATAAAACCTTCTTGGCTGTTAGCTTATTTTCCAGAATTAGTTTAGTGGGAAAGAAGGAAAGATATTGGAGACTCTGACAATAATTCTTGACATACAAAACCTTTATTTTGGCTACTGCATGGACACACTAAGCCAGACTTCTGTGTCTAGCCAAAGTTAATTGGGTTCCATAAAACTCCAGTTGTGAAAGCACTTCATGTCCAACTGAAAAGTCCTGCTTCTCCACCCCCTCCCCTCTCCCCCATCCCCACTACGTGGTGTCAGTGTGTCTAGGAGAAGCTCAATGCTCTGTTCTATGTTTCTTTCATAATTATTATTATTACTTAAATGGAGAAGTTTTTTTCATTTGGCTTTAATCGTATCAATGCTCTTTCCTTTTATGTGCTGAGCAACATCTGGCTTAGTGGATGTGTTTCTCTGTGACTTGTGTATAGCCATGTTTAGATTGGAAGAGCCATTGTAAGAAACAGTTCTTTCTGTAGTTCTGATTTGGCAATTAATAAGAATGTATGCAATTCATATGTAAAATTTACGTCTGTGAAAAGGAAAAACATTCTATCATACATATCTGTTGGCAAAATATTATCTGACATATGGAAGGAAATTTAATTCAGTACAATATTCAGCTAAGTGTGCACATAAAGTTATTTCATCTGAACTTTATGATTTTGTATATAGAAACAGCATTCATCATTGGCTTGTTATTTTGTTTGTTTTTTTTCTGAAAACCAAAATGGCTATGATAGTGATTTTATTAGGGAGCCTTTCCATAATTCAAGATATGCCTTTTAAACTAATCTCAACACTGTAAGTATTGTGCTTACTATCAGTAGGTGACATGGAAATCTAAACAAATACATTTATTCTTTATTCCACTTTTGTATAGTAGAAGTCAGTGCGAAGCATATATTCTGTTGGTATATATAGCTAGCCTCAGAAGTAATACAGATTGAAATACTGAAATTCCTTAATACTCAAAGCTGTGTGTGTGTGTGTGTGTGTGTGTGTGTGTGTGTGTGTGTGTGTGT
>JADRCC010242022.1:0-18536 GCA_019843855.1 Hylomyscus alleni | reverse complement strand
TTTTTTGAACCAAGTTCTCTCAATGAATGTGGTGTTCACCATTTCAGTAAGATTTCCTGGCCAGGAAGTCCTCATAATCAGTGGTCTTTGCCTCCCAGTGCTGGGATTGCAGGTCACACTGCCTCAGTAGATACAGGGTGGATCTGAACTCAGGTCTTTATGGTTGCACAGCAAGCACTTTACACACTATTCTGTATTCCCACTCCTTCTCCACTTTTGACACACAAAAAAGTTTGTTTTGTTTTGTTTTTTTATGAAGTCTGGCCCTAAAGATGTTTGTTTCCAAAACTCCATTCTTCTTGGTAGCAATTCCCAAATTGTGATCTAAGGGCAAGAAGCTGCAGGGTCCCTTCCCAGGGTGCCAAGAGATCAAACTGCTTTAAGGCAGATGGGAGGCCTCCCTCTCCATTCCTCTTTTCACCGATCCGATTCTCATGTCCACAGTGGGGTTGTACACTACATGCTGAGCTCCCAGGCAGTGAGTCCTCGTGCTCTAGGCCTCCATTCTCATTGCTATTGCATCACATACTGCTCGCTCTGTCCCTTAGATGCAGCAGCTCCTAGAGATCCTCAGCCATTCTCAATACAAAGAGGTCCTGAGACCTAAGGATGAGAGCTACTGCTTTGAGAAGAAATGTCTTCTAGTATTGCAAACACCAGAACAGCTGAGTAGTGGTGTGCACACTACTCCAGAGGCTGCAACCAGAGGATCACTTAAGCCTTCAGAACATGGAAAGATCACAAAAAATAAATAAAATAAAAATAAGTTAAAAAATTTAAAAATATGTAAGGCAATCTATCAGCTTGATCTCAAAAACAACACTCTAAAATGCTTGCTATAATGGCACTCATGATTAGAAATTTATCCAGCTACTAAAACCCTTGATGTGAAATAAAAACACAAGAATTTGGGGCTTTCCACAAGATGATTATCTGTTTCTTCAGCCAGTTAATTCTGCAGCCAGGAGATGAGCAGAGAAAGGGCTTCTGGGGGACTGAACTATACCGGGCAAAGGGAGAGCAAACCTTGCCTGAGTCCCCTGTCAGGCACCGACTTCTGTCAGATGTTAGTGCTTTGCTAGGCATGGTCAGAGCCTCATCTCTGTTTTATTTTTTAGAAGTGGATGCTGAAATGTGTACATCAGAAATGTCACGATATGTGAGGTTTGCTTCAACATGCCTCACTAGCCACCAAAGGGGGTGGATAGATGGGGAAATAGAGTAGGGGTAGCAAAATCACAATCATTTTGCTTTTAAGCACTCTCTTCTTTTATTCTTATGCTGTCTGTCCTGAATATTACAAGTGACTATACACACCCAAGCTTCTTCATATGTGCAGTCTAGAAACCACGAACACTTGAAGCCACAAAACCATACTGTAACTCCCGTAGAAAGCCTGCACACAGGGCTTTTTAGTTGGAAGAAGCACATGATTGCAGAGCGCTGCTTGTGCTGTCACCTTCTACAGAGTGAAAACTGGCCCCCACTAAAACATATTGTCTACACCTAGAGAAAGTCCTAGGTCAGTTTACTGATTGGAGAGAAGAGGGGGAGGCATTGGCAGGGAAGGATGCGACACACTTCACAATGAAGTTTTACAGAACTGTGCACATTTCAGTCATGGACAGATTTTACCCGAATGTTTTTAATGGCCATTGAGTTCTGTTTAGCTGTGCTGCTCAAAGGTCTAGGGAGATTGTGTACTGGCATATGCAGTTTCCAGCTATATCAAAGGCACAAGTTGGAGTAGCAGGTCCTGGACAAATGGGTGGATGTGTGAGAGGAAACCTACCAGTATGTGCCTGGAGCATAGGTACAGGAGTGTCTACTCTGCAACTTTTTCAACTTTTTTGATGTTTGAAGTTTCCATACTAAAATTTGATGAGATGATCCCCCCCACCCCACCGCCAGCCTTTAAGAAAACAGACCCCAGATCCCAGAGCAAAAGACTGGAATGCCACATTCCAAGCACTTTAGTGTAAAGTCAGAAGAACTGGATGCTGGTTGTACTTAGGAAAATGAGAGCATTTTCACAGAAATTCTAAGTCTGAACTCAAGGTGTAAATAAAAACATAGTCATGCCGGGCCGTGGTGGTGCACGCCTTTAATCCCAGCACTTGGAAGGCAGAAGCAGGCGGATTTCTGAGTTCGAGGCCAGCCTGGTCTACAGAGTGAGTTCCAGGACAGCCAGGGCTACACAGAGAAACCCTGCCTCGAAAAACCAAAAAACAAACAAACAAACAAAAAAAAAAAAAAAAACCATAGTCATGTAAAATCTAATAACAAGCTCCGAGGAAGCAGACCGCTGAGAGGATAACAAGAAGGTGACCAGTGTACAGTTGGAGAAATTATAGGGATGGGGCACAGGCTAAGAGACCTTGTGCGAGCCATCACACATGCGTATGTCAGAGTTCTGGGGAATAATAGGATGGAACCAATGTGTAAAACTAGATAAACCCAGAAAGGAAAGCCAAGGCCTGAATCTAAGCCCTCACAGGAGCCACTGGGAACTCGGCATACTTACCTAGGAACCACCAAGTCTAGTCCAAAGCTCAGGAACCATGCTTCAAAGATAAAACAATACCTCAGGACTTCCAAGCAAGACTTCAAGTAACATAAAGGGCCTCCTCAAAAATCATCTGATTTTACAGGTGCTTGTCATTCCACTGCTCAAAACAGCAAACAGGGCTGGGGCAGCAGCTCAGTGATGAAGAACGCTCATTGACATTTCTGATCTCTGCCCCACCTGTACACGCACACACATACATACACACTCTCATGGGCAAGGGCACACACATACATACACACCCTCACACACTCAAGAGTGCACACACATACATTAACACAACGCATGTACTCATGCACACACACACATGTACGTAATTCAAAATAATAAAAATAAATATTTTTTAAAACCAACAAGGAATGTTATTCATCAGTTAAGAATGTTTGCTGCTCTTATAGAGGTCTTGAGTTCAGTTCTTGGAACCTATCTTGAGCATCTTAAAACCACACATAACTCCAGTTCTACTTCCAGTGCCCTCTTCTGACCTCCTGTAGGCACTAGTATGCTTGTGGTGCAAATACATATGTGCAAATAAATATTCATACATGTAAACTTCAAAAAAATACAATCAAGACAGCAATTTTCAAAGAAGAGCCAGGGACACATATGAGTCCTTTCAAGTACTGAGACCAGAGAGAGGTCACTTGAGCACATCAGAATTTTGTACCTGTGAGCCTCCCTGGAACTTCCCCAGCCAAGAGAAAGTGGGCTGCTCAGCCCTAGGGCAAGTTGAGCAGGGTACAAGCAAGGTAGCCATGATGGTGGGGAGAGAATCTATAAGCACTATATTGGTGAGGGATCCATAAAGGCACAGATTAAATAAGTGTATTGATTTTTATGCAATCAATGAAAATCAAGAATATTGTTATATACTAAGAAGCAAGAGGCTAAAGTGATGCATAAGGAAATGGGATCTGGCCAGGCAGTGGTGTTGCACACCTTTAATCCCAGCACTTGGGAGGCAGAGGCAGGTGGATTTCTGAGTTCAAGGCTAGCCTGGTCTACAGAGTGAGTTCCAGGAAAGCCAGGACTACACAGAGAAACCCTGTCTTGAAAAAAACCAAAAGAAAAGAACAAAAAAAAAAAAAGAAAAGAAAAGAAAATGGGGTCTGAAGGTGTTAGCATGTAGACAAAAATAAGTGTGAAAACTATGGACTTAATAAGAGAACAAAGGGCTGGGATATAGCTTAGTGGTAGAGCATTTGCCTAGTGTGAGTGAAGCCCTGGGTCCCATCACCAGCATCAACAGATTGAAAGCAGACATGGTGAGTGCATCCTACTTTAAGATGAGGCAAGGGACTGCAAGTCTCAGGTCAGACTGAGCAGTCTATGATACATTGTCTCAAAACATCCACACACAGGAATAAAGGAAAGAGTTCCCAGGAACACTAAACATGTGATATATCTAACTTTGGCATCAAATTGAGAATACACATATTAAGTCACATCAATAATACATATAACAGGCTTTCAAAAGTGCCACTAAAGCTCATAGGGAAAAAGAAGTATGCATAAAAGAATAGGAACAACTAAAAAGGGAAGAAATGTGGAGAGCGTTCGTAAAGTACACCTAGAAATCTATACAAGTCAAAATAATGACCCCCAACTTGTGGACAACCAGACTAGAAGACAAAATTACACCATAGCTAATGTGGAAATGGAGCAGATGGTACAGGTGGCATCTGTAGTCAGTGGGGCTACAGCCACAGAAAGGAGAACACCTTCAGAGAATCCAAAAAAAAAAAAAAAATCTACCAAACCAAGACAGCTGGCAGACTGGGAATGTACGTAAGAAGTATCCTAGGTGCAGAGATACGTCTTGGAAATCCTTCTGCTAATTTTAAAACTAAAGCAGAAAATACTGAAATGGGACTTAAATGGGGAAAGCCTTAACATACACACAGTACTTAAATAGATGAAAATACGTCCATCCTCATCCTCAGAGATGTGGGCTAAAACTTCACTGAGAGCTGTCTCCTGCCTGCCAGGTTAGCAGTGCAGAAAAAGCCATGCCTACATTCTGCTGCGGAGGCCAGGGAGCGGGCTGATGTCAATGCTGATGGTGATGTGGGCCACTTAGAGGAAGACCTTCAGTGTCTGCTGTGTCTGTGAAACTGTGTTTGCATCTGCCTTCGACCAGCAGGGCTTGTACAAGGAGGTGACCCTGAAGACGCCTCCCAACAGTATGAAAGTGGATGTGTGTAGCTGTTGGTTACAGGGTTGTTTGTGAGTGCAAAGTCTTAGGGTAACCTGCACACTCTGAGGAAGGCGACTAAGGAGATGAAGAAGTACCACACAATGGAGCCATACAGCTTCTGTTCTCATCTTTGAGAGATGTAGGACCTGTGACCTAAGCGAAGTGACTTCCAGGCTAGGCCATTATTTAAAAAGAAAAGCAGATGCTTTGTTCAATACAGCCCTCTTATCCATTAACACACACAGAGAGGTGGACCTGAAATGCAGTAGTCTGTCTAGGAGGCAGGTGAGAGAGCCGTGTCGGACAGAGCGGCTCGGGAGCTTCTGACTACAAGTCCAGAGTAGGAGGTTTATCTTTTTTGCTTTTGTTTTCAAACAAAAATAATACAATTGGAATTAAAGAAAGCTAAAGATATTTCAGTCAGATTATGTGTTCAGTCCTTGAGGGATGGGAAAGAAAGTAGAGAAGCAACCTGAGAACCTTTGAGCCTAGGTTGAGTGCCATGATAGCTGTGAGCTAAATAGTATGGTGTCCGTGGTGGCTGGCTTCACACTGGTGGGGATTGGTATGCTGAAGCCCTATGTGTGTAGGACAGAGCACATGCTGATACTGGAGGCCGTCTGTGTGGTGTTGCATGGCATTGGGAAGAATTAGTATAAACAGAAATGCTGGTGCGTCTGTGCACGCAGGTGTGCCCTGACCCCGTCTGCTGAGGTCTAGATGAGAGCTCAAAGGCAGAGAGCACTGCCCCATCCCCATCTTTGGATTGGTCTCTAAATGCCTGTCTGACTTACTGGCAGGAACCCTTTGAGTCAGCAGCTGAGGACAGTACTAGATGAGCCTGGGGTATCTCACTGTGCCAGAAAGTAGGGGAAATATCCAGAGAATTATTGGAGGCATAGATAAGATACCACTTTGAAGGGGCCCTCACTAAGCACACCCGGGACTTCAGTGTGCCAAAACAATGACATGATTATAAGCCACAGAGAGTCCGGTCCTACTCTGTGAATCTGCCTGATAAAATGAACAAAGTATTGGGAGGCATCAGTGTGTCCTCACAGTAGCTGTGAGAGAAGGAAGCTTAAATGTGGAGGGAAGTGGGAAGCTGGGCAAGGTTTCAGATGTATGTTGTGGCTATGAGTTTCGGGCTCCTTGCCAGAGAGGAACTGAGAACTGAGCAAATGAAAACTGGGACCTGGGACCTAAAAAGGGACAAAGACCCCAGGAAGCTGTGTGCATGCCTGCACTTCTGAAGTCTCTCAGCTAACCTCTGTCCTGTGCTGCCGTGGAGATGCCCACTCATACCATAGTCAACCATTCTGAAGGCCAGTGGCTTTGGTTTTGTGGGGATAGTGGTGGTCTGTGTAGGTGTTTCCTCCCCTCATCCTCTGAAATTGCTGTCTGACTCAGTGCTCTCGCTTGAGTTGTGAGACCTCTACTTCACTGTGGGATGTCCCCTGAGTCTGGAGGAGAGAGTGGGACTTTTCAAACGAAGTTTATTCCTAAGGAAAGTTCTGGAGCTGAGTCCTCTCCAGGATTTGGTACCTCCCAGAACAGCTGCCACCCCTCGCCCTGCTTTCTTTCTGTTCATTTCTTTGCATATTTGTGCTCCTTTTAGGAGATTTGGGGGGGGGCTTACAGGTCAGGTGGTTTGAGGTGCTGTACTCACACATGGTGGCCCTGTGGAGGATGCAGAAGAAGCTGGAGAGTAGAGGATGTCCACTGTCTCACCGCTGGTGCTGATGGCACAAAGGAAGTATTGGGAGTTTCAGACACCAAGTCATTCAGGCAAGGGCACAAGTGGCTGTTGTTTTGTTTCCTAATTTCTCCAAGTACTTTATGCTTTTTCTTGATTCTCCTCCCCCAAAACTGCTCACTAAGTACCTATTGCATTTCTAACTTCTTTAATTAGTTATAGGACAGCCCTTCACAGAAATGCTGTGCACCTGTATCCATTTACGGATTAGCGGGAAACAAATACAGACTAAAATCCCCTTGAAATACTGCCTCTAAATTGATACCAGCCTCTGCAGGCAGCCTAGGCTGTCACCTTTGCCACAGTGGTTGGCCCCTTTCCCAGCAGTCATGAGCCTCAGCGTTTCCCGTGATGCCCTTTGACCCCTTCAGTTCCATCCCTGTGCTCCAGCTGCTGTGTCCGAGGAGCTGCGGCTCTGAGTCCAGCTCCCCAGACCGGCATTTGTAGCAGTGAATTGAACTGTTAGAGAAGGAAATTTCAATACCAAGGGAGTAGTGGTGGATGTTACTGTCTAAGTGTTTGCGTATCTGATGTGAAAGTGATGTGTGGTAGAAACAGCTGCCATTGGCCTTTTTGAGGCAAGGTGAAGCTGTATGTTCACCATTCAGAAGACTGCCCTCCTGGCCTTAACCGTATGCGTTTATCACAGGCCGTCTAGTTTGATTTATTCTGTAGTAAATGCTGGGCCAGTTTTCAAGCCAGACAACTTATCTTATACTCTGCCCCCAATTTGGCCTTATTTTGTTCCAGTGTGTTCCCCTTGTCCTGCAACAAATGTTTATTGATTAGCCATTGAAAGCTAGTCCGGCCCCTCCTCGCCAGCAACACTGTCACAGCCCACAGGCCCATCTCCTCTGCCCACTGGCCCTGGTGGTATACAAGAGAAAGCCTCCTTACAGATGCCAGTGTGGTTAGGATAGCTTAACCTCAGATCACCTGTTCAAGCTTGTCTCCTCCCCTTCTCCTTCCTGCCTGGCTGTGCCCAGAGCTCTCTGCTCTTGCTCATTGCCATCTTTTTGGTTTTTCGAGACAGGGTTTCTCTGTGTAGCCCTGGCTGTCCTGGAACTCACTCTGTAGACCAGGCTGGCCTCAAACTCAGAAATCCACCTGTCTCTGCCTCCCAAGTGCTGGGATTAAAGGCGTGCACCACCACCGCCCGGCCTACTCATTGCCATCTTGAATGAGACCCTTTTCCTTGTATGAAGCAGGCCAATGTCTCACAGACAGTTCAGCATCCTTTGCTCCAACCTGCTGAATGCCAAGAGTTCCCAACATTTATTGCAACAAGTAGCATTCCTCCTTCTTCACGGGCTTCTTGGAACTCCATACCTGCATGCTTCAGTGCTCTGTATCTGCTGTCTCCTCTGCCTGTGGCCTCCCCTTCCCCCAGCAGAGCCTCCGTGCACCTTCTGCCTGAGCAGCCCCTCCCTCCCCTGGGCTCCTCTAGCCCTTTATACATCTACATTGACAGATGTGCTGTGTGCAGAAGGGTCACCTACTGATCTTCGAGAGTTGTCCTGCTTTAAAGCACCCATTTAACAGTATCTGCAGTCTGGGGTACCATTGTGCACAGCCTTTATAACAGTCCTAAAGAAGAAGGGCTAAGATCTATCTGTGAGCATGTTGTGGTCCATATATGCAGTTAGACTTCCATAGCCCTTGCCACTGAACCCAGGACCTTTACAAAGCAAGGTTCTCCTGGGATGTTCTCCCACACCACAAAGAAACAACCTCAACTTGCTGGTCTTGGTAGAAAGCACCAGTGTAGAGCAGTAGGTAGTATTGGGCCCATGGAGCCCTGTGGTTCAACTCCCGCTCTAGTCTCTATTGCACTGCAAGAGGGCCTTGTGCTTCCAGACCTGGAGTTTCTTGGGAGAGTGTCCAGGCTGCTCTTATCTTTACATGATCGGGTTGTCTTGACTCAGATTTATACACAGCAGTTGAATCTCATTAGCCCAAATTCACACTGTGTAAACCAAGCATGTAAATAAACAGTTGAGACCTTCCCGGGCTGTATTAAATCTTTAGCCCATTTTGAAGCAATATATCTTGGCAGTTTACTTTACTCTTAGCACATCTTAACCCAACACCCCAGTCTACATATGTCTCCTATTAATCTTCTCATTGAATCCACAAAATAAGATAGCATTCGATCTGAGTGCCATGTATAATCCAGCTGTTGACTACTGGTTTAAAGGATGAGCATGAGTCTGCAACAGGATGGCCTGTGGCCTTGTTAGCACTATTGTGTGGGACTTTATTTACAGTTAGTTTTACTGGCTGTTTTCTGAAGTCAGAACTGCAGTTGTCAACCACGGCACCATCAGAATGACTGTAGCACACACAGGCTCTGGAGAATAGACCACCTGGTCCTTTCTAGGCACTCGCCTGTTATCTACTTTTGGACTGTATACCCATTAGTGCTTCTGTGACATGGAGCTGAGGGCAGCCCTGCCTCTCAGAGCTGGTGTACAACAGAAGACAAGGACTACTGGATAAAGTTCATTCGCTGTTCACTTCAACAGTAGTTCATGTTGGGCGCCAGGCCTGTGGTTCAGAGAATCCTACTTGGTTTTTGGTAGTACTAGAGATGGAACTCAGAGCTGGCTGCAGCCCAGCTCTCCAAAGAAGATCTTCAGATTGCCTGGGTACTGCTTGGTTTGTTTTGAGTATTTTCTTTAGTTTGTGCAATGTAAGGATAGAGCCCTGAGCTCACACATTCTAGGCAATGACACTCCCCCAATGACCACAGCCCTAGCCCATAGTGATAGTTAAAAGCACCGGCTTCACCCCAGAACTACTGGGGTGAAAAGGATCTGGAGCCCGCTAAGTGACCCACTGCCCTGTAGTGAAAAGATCCTCAGAGTCCTCATAGCAGGTCATCCAGGGAGGGGCAAGCTGAGGGACCAGGGAAGCAGCCAGAAAGAAGAGAGAGAGCAGTATCCTGTGGTAGTTCCTAACAGCAACAAGCCTGCACACCATCTGGCCTCTCTCCAGCCCCTCAACAGGAGATGTCAGTGGCATTTCCTAGATGGAGAAACTCAAAGTGAAGAGGGTTCTTGACGGATCAGACCTGCAGCGAGAGCCCTGGTCTTCTCTGTCACCCTCTGCCATTATCCCTAAAAAGTTCCATGGATTCAAAGACATAAAAAAAGCTCCTAAAACATGTAGGTGACTAGGGGGGAAATGTGTTGAAATGAGTTGAGTTTTGTAAAGCTTTTTAAAAGAATGATGGTTTTGATAAAATTTAATTTTGGTGGAAAATGCTTTCTGAAAATACTTGAGATGTTCCTAGTTCTATTTTCCTCCCTGCACACAGGCTTTATCAAATGATTGTTTTGTTGATAAATTTAGTGTTCAGTTGGGACTTACATGTAGATTGTACCTACCCTCAAAGGGAAAGAGGATTTTATAGTTTCCATTCATTCTCATTAAAATCAGAACATTTGCATCTTAGCTTTTCCATCTCGTTCCAGGAATTTTAAGCAGTCTCATTGTATGGAAGTGGGTCGTATTAATTGCAAATGGGCTCGACATCTGCTTGCTAACATGGAAGGCTTTTTGTTAGCCCCGTTTTGTTTTTATATACGATCTACCAGGGTGATTAGGCAAGAGCTACGGCTGGTGCTGTTAGAAGGCTGGGTTCTCAGAGGCTTAGAACGCACCCATAAAAATGGATTTAAGAGTGAGTCTCTGCAAGTTCTTGAACCAGGAGCAATTAGACATCTGAGAGTTGATGGGTTTCTACCCACAGTCTGTTAGGAAGCTGTCTTCTGGCCTTGGAGGCTCCATTAATCAGCTGCTCAGGAACCAAGGTTATGGATCCCTGACCCTGGAGGAAGCATGGGTGCTCTGCCCAGTTCTACCCACAAGGCATAAACTGGTTTGAATGAGGTCTGGTGGGACCCAGGCAACTGGTGACTCACTCAGTAGACAACTTACTTCTTTCCTAATGCTACTGGAGTGGTGATGCCCAAAGTGAGTCTCTCTGTCCTCATACTACCCTCTAAGGAAGCCAGTAGACACAGACTACACGCTGAGGCACTTGCCAGCCATACAACTGAACCGTTTGCTTGGCTGTAGTTGTTTTCTGAACTGGCTTTCGAGCACTGATTTCATAAGGAGGAGGTTTGCTATACTGCTTCTAACTAACTAAGCACTTCACTGGCCAATCTGGCTTACAGCAGAGGCACTGCCTGGGCAAGGCTGACTGCAGACCCCTCATTATGGAGTGTGCTCCACATATTGTTGTCTTGAAGAACTTCCCAAATACTTAATTTAACATTAGTAACTACAGCAGCTGATGTCTCCTAGATCAGAAAATTATTAAAGAAGGTACTTGGCTCAGAACCCGCCCCTTACCCTCCCCCTTCTTCTGGACTGTTTGGTGGCAGAGGTGGCTGTGGAGGCAGCGGCAGTGGCGGTGGTGGTAGTTGTTTAACTGCCAGGTAAAACTGCCAGGTAAAACTGCCACTGGTATGTGACAAAGTTAGGGAAATGGGAAGATGGTGAGTAACTAGCCACAATTGGGGAAGGACAGAAAAGTATGGAAAGGATGACATGTCCTCTTGAATGGGTGACATTTCCCTGTCCTGACCCTGCCACCGTGTCTGTGTCTAGGACGGTACAGCTAGCATTTACTATATGAATAAATTGTTAAATGCTCTGAGGTCTTTGTTGGATGATTCTGTCTAATGCTGCATCGTGGGATCCTAGTTAGCTGCCCAGTGTGTATGTACTTGCACTCCTTCTAGAGTTAAATACGAGAACTTTCCTTTTTCTGCAGATAGCAGATACCCATCTCGTGCATGGCTGTCTGCTGCTCTGCTGCAAAGCAAATAGTTGTAGGAGTTAGTGTTCAGGAGCAGGAAGGGGTTTAAAGCAGCAACTCCAACCCCTTCCTCTCTGACTTGGGAAGTAGACAGGTGTCAGGAGTAAGACTGGCTGTCACAGAACTAAGCAAAGCTAGTTGGTGCTCCAGGCCTGGAGCCTTGACTTCACTAACCTCTGAAGCAGCAAGACCTGGTAGTGGCAGGTGTCTTCTTACCGAAATCCTCCTTCCAGTGCACTGTCGCTCTGTTCCCCCGTTAGTCCCTCTTCCCACAGACTGTGGCTTGTTACCCAAAGGAAAGATTCCCTGGCTCACCCTTAATACAGGGAAATCATTTAGAGCACTTAATTTGGGCTGACTCTTTATTGGTGCACTATTGCAATTAAGTTAGATTAATGAAAGGTAAATTCCAGTCTATACATGAAAAAAAAATGTCTTGTAAAGATCCTAATTAGAGTGTGTGTTTATTTAGCCTATCGTGCTTTAATTGCATCCGTCTTGCTATTTACAAACAGACATCATTAAAGAGTAATGAGTATGTGAAGAGCATTAATACTAGCGGCAGATGGGGGGGCAGTGGAAGTCTGCTGCTGGATATGATTTTCAAATGAAGGAGAATGCGCAGTGATGCTGGGGGAGCCAGTGTTATGCAAGGCAGCAGCATGTCCTTCGCTGCAGAGGGCTGGCTGCTTTTCATTTCTTGCGGCAGTGTAATCTGTAGAAGGAAAGAGACACTTCACACCATGATCTGCCAGTCATACCATCCATTGCCCACGCACACTGGCCCTGCACTGTGGGACATCTGCCCTCCAAGCCACAGAGGTTCCCAGGAGGCTGGAAAAGCCATGCAGGGTGTGGGGCTCTCCTCACATTGCACAGCTCTGGGCCCTTTAGCAGCCTTTCAGAAAATCCAAACATGCAGTAAAGTGAGAAGTAAGCGTCTGCGTTCCTTGGCACCTCTAACATCACGTTCTTACAGAACTTCAGTCGTTCTTGGAGTTAGACACGCTCCGTCTTCCTTAGGTGGGTGCTTAGTCACTCCTGTCTGCCCCCACCTGACGTAAGTGCAGAAAAGCTGAGGTTCCAAATGGAAAAGGGAGAGCAGATGGGAACGAGCGGTGGAGCCACGGTGGTCCACTACCTCATTTCTCTCTTTCTTGGTGTGCTTTCTCTTCTGGGGCCGGGGTATGACCCAGTGGTGGTTCATGCTAGGGCCTGGCTTTAACGCTCAACACCAAAAGTGAGTAAATACTTCCTATTAATCAGGTTTCAGGACTGGGAATGTGGCTCAGTGGCAGAAAACAATATATGTGAAGCCCTGGGTCTGATGCCCAGCACTGGCAAGCAAACAAAACCCAAGAAGCAGATTTAAAATCCAGGTGTGGAAGAACCAACTCCATCTCTTAGAATCCTGACTGCATAGTGTTTATAGGAATAAACAAGAATCTAAAGTGCAGTGCCTCAGTTTCCCCATGTCCAGCTTATTGCACACGGGGCTGAAACTGTATTCTATATAAATGCTAAGTGCTGGCGTTGAAACTAGAGTGGAGCTTAGATTTCTCCAGGGAGTCCTTGGTGAGTCCTGGGTTTAATTTATTTTAAATCAGGTTATAGGAACTCACTGTTTTCAGTACACTTTATGTTTATTTTCAAACAAACTCAGCTTAATTTTAGGCTACCCTAAACAGAAGTAAAATGTTTTTATTCAAATTACTTCATGTATTTAAGGGCACAGATCGCTGCATTATCCAGCCTAGAAGGGCCAGGGTGGGCTGTGAACATGTGTCTTCTGTAGCTGTTAACTTACAGCTGTTCCCATTTTCAGCTCAGACAACTGTGGGGCATATTTTTCCCATTCATATTAATTGGATTTTAAAGTGACCTTGTCCACGTATTGATTTGAATTAAAATTTTCTACATCAAGGTCAAGTTGGCATACATCCTGCAGACAAAATATTAAAAAGCCAAGTGCTGCCTAACGGTATTGGCAGAAAAGATAGATTTAAGAGACCCAGGTTACTCCTGAGGGGTCGTAGCACCATTCTAACGCCTGGCAGGTCACGTGGAGACTGCCATCAGCTGGCCTCACCGTCATGGAGTCCACTGTAAGTCAGCAAAGAGCATCTTTGTCACTCGGACTGAGCTTAAGGTGTAAGCCTTCAGCTGCACACATGCCACCCAGGAAAGTTGGGATCCTCAAAACTGTGGGGTTATCTCCAGCCCTTTGTCATGGTCTAGCCTAAGCCCCTCAACAAGGCTTCTCCTTGACATTTCAAACACAGCTCAGACTTTGCACAGGAAGTGATCCTTTCCCTGTTTTTCTCCTTTGTCATCTCAGGAAATGCCCAGACCATCCAATTGCCTGGGGCTCAAACTGGGCCCTGGAAAGACCCCTCACTCTCCTTTCCCTCATACTCAGTCTAACAGAAATTATGGCAGTTAGTTGTTGGGGGGGGGAGTGTCTGTGTGTGCCTGTGTGTGTCTATGTGTACAAGCGTGCTTGTTCACATCTATGTGGAGGCTAATGTTGGCATCAGTTGTCTTCCTTGATCACTTTCTGCCTTATATCTTGGGGTAGGATCTCTTATTTCACTCCAGAGCTCACCAGCTCAGCTAGTCTCTAGACAGCTTATTCCAAGTATCCCCTCCCTTATGCTGGGATTACAGGTTGGCATTTATGTGGGTGCAGAGATCCAGACTCACTTCTCAGGTTTGCATAGCAAGGCCTCCACCCACTGAGCCATTGCCCAGGCCCCAAATCATGTCAATCCATGGCATAACCCCATTCCTACACTGATGGTTTTCATGGTCTCATTATTTGCATTCATGATCTTCCCTGAAGCAGATGTTTAACTGTACACATCAGACATGTCACTCCTTTGCCTGGCCCTGCAAGGTATCCCTTGTCACTCAGAAGTAAACACCTGCAGGGTGTGGTGGCACATGCTTTTACTCCCAGCACTTAGGAGGGAGAGACAGGCAGATCTCTGTGTGTTCAAGACCAGCCTGGTCTACAGACTTCCATGATAGCCTACAAGACTACATGGAGAAGCCCTGTCTTGTGGGGGAACAAAAGAAAGAAAAAGAAAAGAAAACAAAATTGTCCGCATCAGAGACTCTGCGTGACCCAAGCTTTTCCATCCACCCCACCCCCAGTTTTTGCTATGGATCCCCCCTTTCTCTACCCTGCACTTCCACCTGGGCTGCCTTGGTCTTAGGAACCAACCCTTTTCTGTAAATGTCTTGTCTTCTGACTCCTGCACAGGGAAGTGTTATCCCCACCACCTCCTCTCCACCCCAAGAATGTCCAGGCACAGGAGCAGGCATCCCTTGTCCATACTCCATCTTGGTACACTGTGTGAACAAGCAGGCTGCTAACATCTCATCTTCCATACATCACCCTTTCCTGAACAAGCCCTTTGAGCTGTCACTGTTTGGTTCATTTCCTTCATAACTACAGTGGCCCTTTATCTCTTTCCTGTCTGTCTCCTGCCACTAGACCACCAGCTCCATGAACTGTCTGTGCCGTTTACCTCTCTCAGTGCTAATGCCTGGCTTTCCCACAATGCATATTAACACGTAGATGGGGAAAGAAAAGGGCAAGGCATTTGCATTCCAAGGTAGTACTGGGTCATGTCATCTGTCTTCCTGACTCTCCTGCCCCTTCTCTCCTTTCTTAGTATCGCCCTTTCTCCCTTCAAACCCAAGTTTTACTGCCCAGCTGCTGTCCAGAGTCACATTAGAAGGCCTTACCAGGATGTGCAGGAGCAGAGCCTTCTGTCGGGCTACTGTGTGATCTCTGGATCCCAATGAGACACCCAATCCAGGTGTTTCCACTGCCACACAGTACCTTGGGAAGGGGCTGCATTTCCTGACAGTCATATTCTTTGCTAGGTTCAGGTACAGGGTGTATGCTGTGGAAGATTGCTTTCAAGGCTGCTCAAGTGCCCATTGTTTTTAGTATGGTTGGGAATCATCAGGCTGCTTCTCCATCAGCTAACCCCTGTCCATCCCTACTCCTGTATGGATGCATGTATATATCTAAAAATTAAAGTAGACTGGATTTGATTTTGATAATCCCTCATACCACAGAGAAAGCCTGAAGGGGAACGAGCCCGGGGTTGGGAAACATGGTCTATCCTCTTTTCTTTGGATTTTTGTTGTTGAGAGGGAGACAAAAAGGATTGTGAGGAATTTTATGTCTATAATACAAAACAGAAAATTATTTTGCAACTCTTTGTCATAAACCTTTCTGTGAAATTTGCCAAGCAGCTAGGCCTCCTATGACAAAAAAAAAAAAAAAATTACCCTGCAATCAGGGCAGCCTTAGATTTTCTAGAGAGGCAAGAGTTAAGGAAAGTTTGAAATGCCCAAATTGCTAAGGTTGATGACTCCTTAGCAAATGACTACAGTTTACCCATCAATGGGCTAAGCCACCTAATGAAGGATAAACCTTATTAGGTGGGGTGTCTAGTAATCTTTAAAAATGATGGCAACAGTAACATAGCAATTGCTGCCATGCAGTGAGCTAGCTAAGCACGTGATACTGGGAGATGGTAGCCCCAACTGAGTGTCCTAACAGAGGCCCCACCGTGGAGAGGAAGCCAGGCTTCACTAAGTGGCTTCTCCTAGGCCATACCATTCTGTTGGTAGCAGAAGAGACTCTGAACTGCAGAGCCCCTGTGTCTTTTGCCTGTGGCAGGAGTCTTTCAGGAATGACCCTACTACAAGACTGTCAGCTGAGCCCTTACCCATTAGCACTCACAGAGCCACCCTTGTCCCTTCCTGCTGTCAATCAGCTAAAGAAATGGGGCATTCAAAGAAAGCTCCACTCCCAGGTGCTCTAACACCTAGGATCAGAGGTGAGGAGGACACAACATCTGTCCCAATACCGGGAGTAACTGGGACCAGCAGGACCCAGGCACACAGGAACTCTGCCAGTCCAGTGGCTCGGGTTGCTTCAGGGTCTGTCTGGGCCATCCGGTGCCCTGAGCAGATCTTGAGTGCAAACTCTGCAGCCAGTCCCAAAACACCCCGAGGAAGCTCCACTCCTAGGTGCTCTAACAAGCCCAGGGTCACAGGATCCCAGAATTATAGGATCACAAAGACAGTTTGACTCTGAGGAGTTCTGACACAACCAGGATCACAGGAAGGACAGGCTCCAATCAGATTTAGCAAGGGCAGGTAGCACTAGAGATAACCAGATGATGTGGGGCAAGCGTAAGAATATAAGCAACACAAACCAAGGTTCCTTGGCATCATCAGAACCCAATACTCCCATCATAGCAAGTCCTGGACACACCATCACACCGGAAAAACAAGATTCAGATATAAAATCACTTCTTGTGATGATGATACAGGACTTTAGTAAAGACATAAATAGCACCCTCAAAGAAATACAGGAGAACACAGGTAAACAGCTAGAAGCTCTTCAAGAGGAAACACAAAAATCCCTTAAAGAACTACAGGAAAACACAATCAAACAAGGTAAAGGAAATGAGCAAAACCATACAGAATCTAAAAATGGAAATAGAAACAATAAAGAAATCAGAAAGAGAGACAACCCTGGAGATAGAAAATCTAGGAAAGAAATCAGGAGTAGTAGATGCAAGCATCACCAACGGAATACAAGAGGTAGAATAGAGAATTTCAGGGGCAGAAGACACCATAGAAAACATTAACACAACAGTCAAAGAAGATGCAAAAAGCAAAAGGCTCCTAACCCAGAATATCCAGGAAATCCAGGATGCAATGAGAAGACCAAACGTAAGGATAATAGGTATAGAAGAGAGTGAAGACTCCTAAGGTAATAGGTCAGTAAATATCTTCAACAAAATTATAGAAGAAAACTTTCCTAACCTAAAGAAAGAGATGCCCATGAACATACAAGAAGCCTACAGAACTCCAAATAGACTGGACCAGAAAAGAAATTCCTCCCGTCACATAATAATAAAAACACCAAATGCACTAAACAAAGAAAGAATTTTAAAAGCAGTAAGGGAAAAAGGTCAAGTAACATATAAAGGCAGACCTATCAGGATTATACCAGACTTCTCACCAGAGACTATGAAAGCTAGAAGATTCTGGACAGATGTCATACAGACCCTACAAGAACACAAATGCCAGCCCAGGCTACTATACCCAGCAAAACTCTCAATTACCATAGATGGAGAAAACAAGCTATTCCATGACAAAACCAAATTTACACAATATCTTCCCACAAATCCAGCCCTACAAAGGATAATAGATGGAAAACATGAACATAAGGAGCAAAACTACACCCTAGAAGAAGCAAGAAAGTAATCTTTCAACAAATCCACACAAATCTAATTCCACCTCTTACAACAAAAACAACAGGAAGTAACAAGTACTTTTTCTTAATATCTTAATATGAAAATTAATATTACCAACATATCCTAATTTATTGAAATCCAAAAACATGAGAAATTAGAAAGTTGTCGATTGTTGCCGGGCGGTGGTGGTGGTGCACGCCTTTAATCCCAGCACTTGGGTGTCAGAGACAGGTGGATTTCTGAGTTCAAGGCCAGCCTGGTCTCCAGAGTGAGTTCCAGGACACCCAGGACTACACAGTGAAACCCTGTCTCAAAAAAAAAACCAAAAAGGAAAAAAAAGAAATTTGTCGATTGACATCCAATGGTCTCTCTAATTGGAGAAATAGGTCCAATATTATATAATCCATATACACTTTCAGCTTGTTTGTTCGTGACAGTGTCTTGCTGTGTACAACATAATGGTCTTGAGATCTTGCTTCTCCTATCTCAGCCTCTCAGTAGTATTGTTTATTTCATGTTTTTACAGTATACTATGGTTTTCAGAACAGCTTACATATTTTAAAAGTATTTATATACCCAAAAGTAATGTAGACAATTAAACTGGGAGAGGGCTTGTAAGAGAACAACAAAGTATGAGACTGAATGCTTTGCTTGATGTTTGTAACTCTTGTATTAAGTTACCACAGTAAGAGCCAAGATCTTAAGCTCTACTAAATACAAAACAAACAAACAAACAAAAACACTTTATATATATATATGTTCATTTAAGAAAATATTAGTAGTGATGTATATTTTGAAATATACAGTTAATACGTTTGGAGTTTTTTAAAATTTATATTGAGAAAAACGTTTGTATTTTCAGTATTGCCATAGACAAGCATCTACATAAGACT
>JADRCC010242020.1:0-16704 GCA_019843855.1 Hylomyscus alleni | reverse complement strand
AAAAAAAAATCATAAGTCCTATATTTGTCCGTGGACAGAATTGGAGGTGACAGGTAAATAGACAATTGATAACAGCAAGGTCACATGATAAGTGAATAGAATATGAAAAGGTAAAGAATTGGTGTTTAAGTCTAGGTAGAAGATAGCCAAAGGGGGGAAAAAAAATCAGCTAGAGGAATCATGTGACTGCAAGAGTTTGGCATGACCATGAGAAGTTGCAAGCTAATTTGGGGCTGCATCATATATCACATACAGAAGAGAAACTTCTGTATAGGTAAGTATGCATAGGCTGGAGTTATAGGAAGCAAGAAATCTGAGACTTTGAGGCTGTTAAGTATATATTCTTTTTGTGGTTTGTTTTTTAGAAGCAGGGTCTCATGTAGCCCCACTGGCTACATCTAAGCCTAAGATGACTTTGAGCATCGGGTCCTCCTGCTTCCATCTCCCAAGTCCTGGAATTATAGGAGTGTGTAGAGAAAATATGTGTCTGTATGGATGTGACACCTGTCAATAATAATTCTGATGGTCTATAGCTTAGGCAGGAAATAGGAGGTAGAACATCCAGTAGGTGGAAAGGATTCTGGGATAGTGCCAGATAGGAGATTTGCCTGGGAAAATGTGATGAGACAGAAGCATGGTACCTGAGCACAGGTAACCAGCCATGTGGCAGAGTGTCGGTTAGAATAGGTCGGTTGTTATGATCTAGTCAGAGAGGAGCCTAGCCATATGACCATGGTGTTTGTAAGTCTACTTTGAGTCTGAGTCTTATTTCTGGGAGCATGGGCCTTGGAGGAAAAACTACCCAACTTCAACAAGAGTGAGATATCATGGTGGGTTTTATTCAGTCCTCAGGACTTACCCAGGGTCTCATGCATATTAGTCAAGCACATTATCAATTGAATTATCCCCACTACTCATCTTTTTATAGAGAAGCCAAGTTCTATTTGCTAGGTTATGTCTAGGGCATTATGCTCAGTTCTTATGTCTTTCATGACAGTGCCTTGATGTTTGGTCAAACATCACTTCACATGTTTCCATGAGGGTTGGTGTTTGCTTGCTTGTTAGATAAGATTAAAACTCACCAATAGACTCTGAATGAAGACGATTACTATCCCAATGAACTTCATACAAGAAAACCACAAAAGAATGGCATCTAAGTTAAATACAGACATTGTAGTGATTGAAGTATTGAGGGTTATAAAGTGTCCTGAACGAAGAAATTTTAGAACACTGCTCCGAAATTCAGAATAATTTCTCATAGAGACTAGGCTGAATCTTATTTCTGAGAGCATGGGCCTGGGAGGAAGAACTTTCATGAGTCCAGTCTAACAATGTTATGGCAATGATCTGCCTTCCCTAACATGGCAGAATTTAAAATAACTATTTACCCCAACATTTTTCTGGGTCTGAAAACAAGAGGCCTAGGACTGGCAATACACAAAATCCAAACTTGGACACGCTAATGTTTTAAATCTTTTCTTTTTTTCTGTATTCCTTTTTGAGGGACAGGATCTCATCCTATAGCCCAGGATGGCCTCCAAATCATAGCTAAGCCTTTGCCTTGGCCTGTTTAATGCTGGGATTTTAGGTGAGAGCTATCAGGACCAGCTTCATTCTCTTCTTGCTTGTATCCTCTTTCCAGAAGCTTTTGACAAGGCCTTCAGCCTGCCTGAGGCACTTGCTGTTTCTGCCAAACCTGATTCGCCCAAAACATTTTGTTTTCAGGTACTACTCATCAATGTGAGAAAAAAGCCAGGTAACCTGATTCAGCTGGTAATACGACTCTGTGAGCATCTGATGAGTCTTCTTAGCACCTCGGAGCTGAATCTTTGAGAAACGGTACTTAGGAATCTTTGGTGCAAATGTAGGCCAGAGAAACAAGGTCTTCCCATAGTTGTTTGAATGATAAATTTTAGTAGTCAGGAGTTCAATGCATTGGGTGACTTAGAAGTGAAGCTCTGAGAGCTGGCTGTACAGTGGCACACATCCATAGTGTTAGCTACTTAGGAAGCAGAAGCAAGTTTCCTGAGCCAGGAGCTCACCTAAGTCACAGAAAGACCTGGAGAAAGACAAATTGTTTTTTCACTCAAGCAGTTTCTGACTTTAAGATAATATTGGATTGTATTCTGCTTCTAATTGCCTTTGCACATCATTAAGAATATTTCTTCATTGACATTTGATGAACCAAAATGAGCTGTGGATTTTTTTCTAATTAATTTAGTAGATTGAAAAACCTTCTTCAAACAAGGTTGTTTGAAATGAAACAATCAAATTTAATCACTTTCGTGTTTCCTTCTGATATATCTCTCATTGAATTGTTCTGTATAGATACAGGACATATCTGAGATTTTTTTTCTAAAAGGAACTTGTTTTTCTTTATATGAATAATGTATCTTCAACTTTGAATTAAGTAAATAAACGTAATTTTAAAACCTACAAGGGTTGAAGAGCACTTACCACTCTTGTAGAGAATCTGAATTCAATTCTTAGTACCAACATGATGCCTTACAACTGCATGTAACCCTCTTCTGACCTCTTGCATGTTTGCAGTACATACAGACACACACACATATAAAACAGATGAATATTGAAAAAAAATGTACAAACTAGTTTGTGATGTATCCCCTCAAAGGCAGCAGTTCTGTTGGACCTGGTTCCTCTTGGAGACTCTTAGAAAAAGTTCCCACCAGATAGTACACTGTCATGGAAAAGGAGATCCTAACAAGCCAAGAGGCAAAATGTCTTCACACATCAAAGAAATACAAAAAAAAAAAAAAAAAAAAAAGACTGTCCTCAAAGAGGAATCTGAAGGCTGAAAATGTGGCAATAAAGTGACGAAACTTTCTATGTGTGGTGGTCTGATTGAGAATGGCTTCCATAGGCTGTTTTTGAATGCTTGGTCCCCAGTTGGTGAAACTGTTTGGGAAGGATTAGGAGGTGTGGCCTTTGAAAGGAGGTGTGGTACTAGGGGTAGGATTAGGGGTTTCAAAAGCCCAAGATATTCTAGTCGACTATCTTTCTATGTCTTGGGCTTGTGGATCAGATGTAAGCTCCTAGTTACTGCTTTAGCATCATGGCTGCGTTCCTGCTACTGTGTTACTCACCATGATGGTCATGGACTCACCCTCAGAAATCATAAGTCCCCAATTAAATGCTTTCTTTTGTAAATTGTCTTGGTTCTGGTATCTTTTCAGAGCAATTGAAAAGTAATTACTACACTCTGCCAGAGAGAAAAATTAAGCATCTCCCAAAGGTGATGAGAAACAAATCCTAACCTTCATAAAGGACTACTACCTTATTCTTCCTGTTTTGCTCTGAACATCATCCAAAGATAAAAAGCAAACACACCCCTCCATTAGGAATATTCCAAAATGCAGTGAAATGTGGTCTGAATAATTATCTAAGAATAAACAGATAAACAGAACACAGCTAAAAGAGAAATATGCAATGGATGCCAAGGACAGGAGGAAGAGGAGGAGGAGGAGGAGTGGGAAAAAGGAAAAGAGGAGTAAAAGGTGAATAAATGATTATTCTGTGATAATGTGTGAGTTTTGGCAATTGTATGTCTAAGAACAGGAATTAAAGTGTAGCTCAACATGAGCTTCAGTATAAAAACCATAGACTTTTTGAAGCGCTGGTAATAGTCTTTGAAAATATTTAAGAAAATGGAAGTTGTAGCTCTGTGAGGGCTACAGAGACTACAGCTTCTGTTATTGGATGTTCCTGTTCTTGAAATTAAAAAAAAATTTTTTTCTTATGTGTGGTACCATAACTCCCTCCAAATTATCACCAGTAATACATTTGAAACTTTTTCTAGAATGTTGCATTTGTGTTAATTGTGATAGAATTATATAAACTTAAAAAATCTGTGGGGAGTGGTGAGATTGCTCAGCAGTTGAGAGAGCACTGGCTCCTCTTCCAGATGATGCAAGTTCAACTATAACTCCAGCTCCAGGAGGTCCAACAACCTTACACAGACATACATGCAGGCAAAACACCAATTCACATTAAATAAATTTTAAAACATTCCAAGGTGATCAATGATATGTTGAGTTTTGGTCTTTTGCTATGAATTGTAATGCTGAATACTGGTCCCCAAAGTCTGGTTGCCTCTAGTGATGATATCCTCATGTACACTAAGTGATGTTATGCAACCTTGCTCCTTAATTTAAAACTATTGGTTGATTAACGATGCCTACAGCCTATAGCTGGGCAGAAGAGAGGTAGGCAAAGTTTTGGCTACTGGGCTTGGAATGTGAGGCAGAAGATTGTGTGGAGAGAGGAGGAGATGACATGGGGAAGGGATTGTGAGAACTGGCCATGAGGGCTGGCCAGTCAGAGTAAGAGCAGCAAGCATGGCCAAGTCATAGCTCAGGATTATTGGCAGGGAAGTAGACAGAGCAGCACAGAGGGCAGGCTTAAGGCTCATTATAAATATGTTTTGTATCTTTTTGTTTTGTTTTGCGAGACAGGGTTTCTCTGTTTAGCTCTGGCTGTCCTGAAACTCACATTGTAGATCAGGCACTGGCCTCGAACTCAGAAATCCACCTGCCTCTGCCTCTCAAGTGCTGAGATAAAAGGCATGCACCACCACTGCCTGGCTACTTTTGTGTGCCCGGCTAATTTTGTCTTTTATCTGCTAACAAAATGATCTAATGTGGGGTAAAAACCCCCAAGTGAGAAAGTCAGTTATGCCAAAGGGTGTTTACCTGAAGCAGATATAGGCGAATGTTTTGCTAAAGCAAGCCCATGAAAGGATGCGTGATGGATTCTTCACTAATGACTCACATGTATCGGTTCACCTTACACAGTGTAGCTGAGCTCCATTTGTCATGACTCTCTAGAGAAAAATGCACCCAAACTTCTGGTGGTTTTCTGGGGGCTTCTTACCACTTCCTCGGACTCCTGCTGATTGGCAGAGTGACGCCAGCTAATATAGACTCACATGCTGAGGCAAGACACGTCATAAGGATAGACTCATGGAAGACACGTGATGTTTGAAGGGAGAACAAATAGGACTCAACAGTGACAGGTTTGCATAGCTGGCTTTGTAAAGCTTCCTGGTCTTGGGTTTTCATTGATGTTCACTTCTTTAAGAGAGGCACAGTGAATAACTTCTCCTGGCCTAATCATGCCAACGCTGCTGCTTTGTGTTTTCTATACCGACACTACTAAAGTGGACTGCTGGTATATTCTTGAAGTATCTGCAAGCGGACTGAGCTGCGCTGCTGAACTGTGGGAACTGAACTGCTGACTTCCTGACAAGGCAGACGAGATCTGCTCCGAAGAACCATTTCTAAACGGGCCCACTTCCCATCCTAATAACCTTTCTTTTCTACTAGCTCCGATGGGTGATGGGCTAGAAAGGAGGTTAAAGCATTTATGAATCATTATTAAAAATAGGGTTGAGAAAAATCAAAAGCCTACAAGGATGTACTACTTTTGAAGAGGAACCGGATTTAGTCTCTAGCACCCATACTGGGCTCTTCGAAACCTGTAAGTTCAGCCCTAGGGATTGGATACCTCTGACCTCCACAGATACCTGAATTTACAGGTACATAACTTACACACCCAAAATGCACACATAAGTAATCAAAAAATGTCTTCAAAATTGTATACACAAAATAATTTTTTTTTTTAAATCCCATTTACTTGACTGACCCCTGGTCTGTTTGTGGTACAGGCTGGCCTTAAATTCACAAAGATATACCTTCTCTGCCTCCTGAGATTAAGAGCATTTGTCATTATGCCCAGCCTACTCCTTTTATAACAATTACTTTGAAGACTAGAGAGATAGCTCAGTGAATTAAGAGCTTTTTGCAGAGGACATGAGTTCGATTCCCAGCACACAAGTGGTAACTCACAACTGTCTTGTAACTCCGGATCCAGGGGCTTGGACACCCTCTTCTGGTCTTCCTCAGTACCAGGCATGCACAGATAATACACATATGTGCAGGCAACACACTCAAACACGTAATTTCAGGTTTTGCTTTTACACAGTGAAAAAGAGAGAGTCTCTCAACACATATGTTGGGCCCTATTTGGCCTGGATCGAGTTTTGCATACTGTCTCAGTCGCTTCCATAGTGGCGTGACTCAGCACGACCTGCTTAAGCTGCCTTTGCCTAGCTACTGCTCTAACTTTGTTGGCTCTGTTAATCACCCCATACCCTTCGTCATCCCCACACCTTTCCCCTCCCCCTACGTCATCTCACCTCAACAGAAAACTCCACCTCCTCTCTCAGCCCTTTATAAAGAAAAGATCCATACAATAAAACGAGTTCCTGCTCCGCGACAGACTCCTGGCTCAGGGTGGTTATTTTCTGGAAGACAGGAGATCCGAGCCTCAGCACTCACCATCCGGCTTAGCCCGGAGAGGCTTGGCTGGACTGGGTTCTCTCTCTCACTGGCAGAGAGCCTGGCACACATACACATAAAAAATTAAAAATTACATAGCCTCAAAACAAATTAAGTTCATTAGAACATATCATAAAACATAGTAAAAGTTTTAGGGTTATAACTTTTAGAACTTGGACAGAAGGAACATGGAGTGGTTCCCAAACTCAGGTTCTGGGTCTTTAAATTATCATCAGAAATATCAATGTTTAGCTTACAATTCCCTGAGTTATTATCATCATCTCCAGATCAGAGGATGATGAAACACTGAGAAGTTTAATAACTTGCTCACACTTACCCATGTAATAATGGTTCAGAAAAAATAAACCCTGGTAGGGTCAGCTTCTGATTTTGCGCTTTTCCTTCCAAGTTTGGGACTTAGATCTGAAGTTTGTAATTATATCTCTGGGTAATTCTGAAGCCAAGTGGGTATAGGAACAAACCTGTGAAATCCATTTACTTTCCACAGACTAGCTTCTTACCCAAGTCTTAGAAATAATCGTTCCTATGGCTGTTCGAGTGATCCAGTACTCTTCCATCTGAGTAGCAAACACACTCTGAGCAGGCTTCAATGTTCTCGAGCAAAACGCTGAAAAAAACTGGCAAACTTAAGAAATAATCCTTTCCCCCCAAGGCATACCTGAAGGCACACGTGAGAAGCTGGCAATGAGGTATTTTAAAAATAGCTATTTAAATCTAAAACTTGAGTTCTTCCAACTGCATTATTGTTTTTAATTTACAAAGCTCTATTTTAATCTCATTGACTTTGTCCTGATAAAGACCTTTGTGGCAGTTTTGAACTTTGATTCTGGTGTCACTGTCTTTCCAAACTGGTTCATCCATTTTGCTTAGACAGAGAATATACAGGGTGTTTTGAGCATGAAAGTTACTATTATATCTTTTTGTCCTATGCTCAGAACAGATGCCACTTGGTTGTAAAGTGGACACAGGTGAATGAACAAGTCCAGCCACTGAAAATGATAGTATTGAGAGATAAGATACTTTAAAACAAGGAATGGAGACAGTGAGAATCTGGGAGTGGATTCAGATTGACTCAATACTTGTCTTTAAGCTAAAATGGGTTGAAGAAATTCAAGTTGATGCACAAACTCATATCCAGGGGTGAAAAATCACAGAAAAGGAGACCATACAGAATGATGAGACTGAAGACAACAGTTAGAAAATATGGGCCGGGCAGTGGTGGCTCACGCCTTTAATCCCAGCACTTGGGAGGCAGAGGCAGGCGGATTTCTGAGTTCGAGGCCAGCCTGGTCTACAAAGTGAGTTCCAGGACAGCCAAGGCTACATAGAGAAAAACCCTGTCTCGAAAAAACCAAAACCAAAAAAAAAAAAAAAAAAAAAGAAAAAAGAAAATATGGAGAGGAAGTAAATTGTTATCTCTGAATACATGGCAATCTAGTTTTAGTAAACGAAAGCCAAAATAGACAAGGGACAACCTTACATTTTTTTTTTTTTATCTCCATCCTTACCATATGTCCACAAAAAGTTACTAAAAACATGTTTCTTTTGATGAGTTACTGAGGTGCTTGATATAAAACAAAAATCTTTTTACCAGACAAACGTAAGGATAACATAATTTGTTATACACGTACAGAAACAACACTTTTAAAATTACTTAATAGATGTTAGCAAAAAGCTATAGTTCAATAGAAGGGACTAAACCAGCAGCAGTTCTCTAACTTCCTAAAGCTGCGACCCTTTTAATACAGTTCACCGGGTGACACCCCCAATCAGAAAATGACTTTTGTTGCTATTTCATAACTGTAATTTTGCTGCTATGAATTGTAAATGTTTTTGGAGATAAAATTTTGTCCAATGGGTCTCGACCCGTAGGACTACACACAGCAGTGGGACTTTCCTTTTGAGAGGAAGCACGAGTGGCTCAAGCTGTGGAGGTGGCACTGTGAGGTCTGAGAGGATTTCTGCCCCGAAGTGGTGCATTAGTATCTCTGTGGTGTTCTAGTTTGGCGAAAACACAAGTTACATCAAATACATCTTTGGCCCAGATGATGGGCTAACTGAAAATCTTCCCTTGCTTGTTCACGGAATTAAATGGCAGATCTAAGCCAGGCTATTAAAACAGCTGCTTCCAACTAGGTGTGGGGTAAATCCATTCTTTTTCCAGTCTCTCACCGGTGGCTTGGGGGGAGGGGGTTGCCAAATTTACAATCGACTATTCCAAACACAAGACGACAGCAGCTGACTTCCAATGGGTGAGATTATTCTACAATACTATTTCATGCCATCCCAGGTTGGAATCGCAACTCCGGCTCTCCAGAACGGAGCCATACCTACACAGTGGAAGTGAAAAAAGGCTCTAAAGATGGAATGGAGGCCACTGTAGTTTGGAGAGAAGTATTAATGAGGGAGACACGCATGCACGTGGGCCTGTGAGTAAGCTGGAGGTTTCCGAGGGGGATCTGCAAGGCGTGCAGGTAGGAAGGGGGTCGGTCGGAGAAGCAACAGCACGTTTCTCTGGAGTCCGCCTGGCCCTTTGACTTTCTCGTCGCACGGTTGGGGATACGGCCTCTGGTTCAACTGCAGGACCGGAGACACCAGGCTCAGTGCAGCCGGGGTCCATGTCCGCTCCGGGGATGTGCATGGAGGAGAGCACCGGGGAGGTCGCAGCTCGTCTCCTACAGCCGCTTCCGGAAGTTTCTTCAGAGGCCAGAGCCCCCAACCTCAGCTCGGTCCCCACGAGAAGTCCGAAGTGGCGGGAAGCCGGGACTTGAGAGGCCGCCCGGACGCGAGGGCGGCGGGAAAACCTGGCAGAGGATTCCGGCACGTCCGGCGGGAGCCGGCTCGGCGTTTGGGAAGCAGAGGCCATGGCTCGCAGGTAGAAACGCCCGCGCGAAGCGGGTCCTCGCCACCGAGGGCCTCTGGGAGGGCGGTGTCGGTGTCCCTCCCGCGCCGCTGCTGGCCGGGCGATGGCGGCGACGGTTTCTCGGCTCCCCCGCCCCGGACGCCGATGGCGGTGCGTTCCGGCCCTCCCTCCCCCACGGCTTCGCCCCGCGGTCGCCAGAGCCGGTGAAGCCGGGAGGGCGGGGAGCGGCGGAGGGACGGCGAGAGGGCGGAGGTTGCGTGGTGCAGGCGGCGGCGGCGGCGGCGGCGGCGGGAGGAGGAGGGCCGGCAGGCGGGCAGGGGAGGAGGAGGAGGAGCGGGCGCCGTGTCGCACGCAGCTCCAGGCGGGGCAGCCCGAGCGCTGAGGGACGCGGCCAGACCTCGGCGGGCCCCGCGAGCACTACACGCCGTCGCCCGAGCGTCGGGGGGCGCCCGGAGATGCGGGTGAGTAGCGGCTCGGGCCGCGGTGGCGGGAGGCAGCGCAGGCCCAGGCGGAGCCGCGGCGTCGCAGTGACTCGGACCGCGGCGTCCGAGCCCGGGCTGCCGGCGAGGCCTGAGGCGGCGCGCCGCGGCTAGGCGGAATGGCGGCCGGGCCGGAGAAGTCGTGGGCGTAGGACGCCGAGGGCGGAGCGGAGCTGGCAGGCCCGGCCTGAGTCACCGGGCCGGCCAGGCTCGGCCTGGGCCGGGACTCGCAGGGCCAGGCCCCTGCTACGCACTGGGAAAAAGCCGGACTCAGCGCGGCCTGTGGCGCCGGCCTGGGCGCCTCACGCGCCACCCCTCCCTTCCCCTCGGCCCTGGGGGTTCTGCTTGGCCGGGGCGGCTCTGGGCCGCGGGACTCGTGCTCTCGGGGATCCCGGGGCACTCATTGTTGCGACGGTGCGGGGCATGATTATTGGGTAACAGTGGTGCCCCGGGCTCCGTTCTCTCCGGGAGCGTGGCCGAGCAGGCGCGCCGGGATGCCGAGTGCTTTTCTAAAGGAACGGAGCCCCGGGGCGTCCGCCAGCTCTCCTCGGTGGAGCTGGGCCCTGTGCGGCGGCCTCTGCTCGTTCCCGGTCCCGGCGGGAGCGCGCGCTCTGACCCCAAAGGTAACCGGGCACCGGGCCCAGAGGACCGAGTCGGGGGCCGGCGACTCTGCGGGCTTCCATTCTTAAATCCCGCGTGGCCCTGAGAACCCCTCTCTGTCACCTGTGCACTGTGTTGCTCAGGAGATAATTAAGGAAGCAAGGAGCCCTTGCACTCTGATTCCTTGAGCCTGATCCCCAAAGTTAAAAGGAGCTTGGTATGCCAAAGAGAGGATTCCCCTTTTCCGACGAGGTCACTGCTGATATCTTGAAGTTAGTTCACAGTCGTTGGGGGTTTGTGGTAAGGGCACGCATGCTGAAATGCAGTCAAGTTGTTCAAGTGTTTTTAGTTGCCCCGTGTGTACTTGCTCTTTGCTGGAGTACATTAAAACAGCCAAATGCTAAGAATGGAATAAATGATTACTGTTTTAGAAAGGCATTGGGGTGACAAAAACAGGAACTAAGTTCCTTTTACTTCAATTTTTAGGACCTAAACCTAACACTCTGAAGAAGCCAGTGTAGTTGAAAAATAAGGATATAAGGTATTTCTTTGTTTGAAAAGATTTTAAGATTTCTTACTTAAAACTTGTATTTTTTGCTTCCCATAGTAAGTTGAAATAGTTATATCTCATTTTAAATTCTGAGTATGCAGCATAACACTGGCTTGCTTTTTGCTTTATCTTCTATTCTGTCCATTTTTGGAGGTTTTGGGGAGCACTTACTAAGCCTTAAGCCTGGGAGAAAAGGCTAAAGTGCCTTCTAAAAAATGCTAACCTTTCTCTTTCCTCCCCCATTGGCATCATCTTTAAAAAACTACTTGGCCCAAAAGCCAACCAATTTTAGATATGCTAGGGTGTTTGTAAAATACATCTTTCCTGAGCCTTTATGGTCAGGCCCTGGAAGGTGTGGCCCAAATTCCTAGTATGTCACATACATCTGAAGTCTGAGCTAATTTGGCCAGGTGTCTTTAGGTATTACATAGACTCTGTTGTTCAGGGAACTCCACCTTCTTGCTCTAATTAATTTTGTCAGTGCAGGCTTATTTCCCATACATGTGACTATGAAATCATTGAAGACAGGGAATAAGTCCTTTACTTTGTATCCCTCAGATCATCATGATCTCGATGGTACCACAAATGATTTTTTTTTTGGGTGAACTCTAAATTAATACTAGTGTTTTAATGCTCCCCTTCATTTTGGCTGCAGAAAACAGTCGCTGTTGCTGCTGAGCTTGTTAAAAGTGCAAGTTTACTATTCTGTTGCATGCTTCCCTAGAGTGAAACTGTCATCTTTCTTGTGTCACCCCTTCCACCCCCATAACTACATACTGTGTCCTAGGGGAAAAAATTGTTGAGGGTTTAAAAGAGTTGTGGAAATCCAGCAGTTTGTAAAATTAAAATTAAATCATTCTAATTTAAGGAGTCCGTATTTTTTTAAAAAACAAGTTTGTTTACCCCTTTGCCTTTGAAATAAAGCATGTTAGTATTTAAGACTATCCCTTGCTGGGGAGATAGGCCAGCCCAGTTGTACCAAAAGTTTCTGTGGGAGGATAAGGGAACTTCATTTCAGCAAGGAAAATTATGTCTAAATGAACAAACCTGAAGTCAAATTACAGTTACTTGGCATTCTTAAGATTTAATTTGTTAGGGCCCCCAAAAGTTATGACTGCCTTGAAGTTTGAGCACTTCATAAGTCCCAAAGCCTAGTCTTTTTTACCTTTACCAATAAAGTCATGGGATAAATTGATTTTTGAGAATCAGTGGTTTCATTTTGAACTTATCTTTTAGGTATGGTTGGGCAAAAAATAAAAAGGCTGTTAACCATTTATTTTAAAGGACAGTTCTAAATTCATCTTTAAAAAAAAAACATGTATGTGCATGTGAAAGCCAGAAACAAACTTGATAGTCTTTACTCTATCTTGTGGGTCCCAGGGGTTCCTCAGACTTGGCAGCAAGCACCTAAGGTAGTTTTCAAGTGAGAGTATCTGACTTTTAAGTCCTTAAAATATGTGGGCTCCATGGGTACGTAACCAGTGAAACATTGGAGAACTACCTAATAGAACATAATATATCATTCTGTGTTTGACCACAGGGTTATGAAAAGCCCAGGTTTGATAGTATTATTTTTTCCCTTGGGACATCTGGACAGAAGGAAGATTCTCTGACCTGACTTACGGTCAGAGAATTCAGCTTAATTGTACTTCCGATCTGCTCTGGGTTAACATCGTGTCTTTGTCTTTTTTTTTTTTTTTTTTTTTTTGGTTTTTCGAGACAGGGTTTCTCTGTATAGCCCTGGCTGTCCTGGAACTCACTCTGTTGACCAGACTGGCCTCGAACTCAGAAATCTGCCTGCCTCTGCCTCCCAAGTGCTGGGATTAAAGGCGTGCGCCACCACCGCCTGGCTCTCTCTTTCTTTTCATATCACTTGATAGCTCAGGCATCTCCATCTCAGGAAAACCTGGCCTTGACATTCTGTCTAGGACCTTTCCCTAGGTTCTCACCATGTCCTGTGTATGGTACTATCCCAGTGCCTAACCTTCTGATGACACTTGGTGGTTTCTCCTACCGACTTTACCTAGGGGCAGGGTGGAACAAATCTGACCCTAGTACCTAGCACAATGCTCATGTCAAAATCCATGTACATCCTCCTACGTCAAATCTTTACAAAGCCACGTGAAGTCTGAGTACTGACATTAAACCCTCCTTGTCGTAAATGGAAGTGTCCTGGGCTTTGGGTAGTTTCCATCAAGGCTGTTGAAGGTGTGAAGCCCCAGGGAGGGGAGAGCAAGATGGTCATCCCAGAGCTCGAGCTTTTAAACCTTGAAAGTCTGGAAGATTAGCAGAGATTGAAATAAAATCGTCTTTAAGGATTCATGTCTGATCATTACAGCAGAATGCATCATACATAATAACTATGGTTGGCTCCCAAGAATGAGTTTCTTCTTCCTGGTCCTTTAGAAAACACTGGAGAGTACTTAGTGATGGTATAGATGTAAACAGTTGTGGAACTTTGGGACTGTTGTTAAATTGGGTGTAATGTTATGACTCATTGGCCTTGCAAAAATTCTTAAATCCATTTAATAAGCTAATTTTTTTAAAGGCTTGTGTCAGAAAATACTTTAGAAAAGACTACCAATTTAAATATGTATAAAGTATGCAGTGGTTTAAGTAATTAAAATTGTAAAATGGTGATTTTAGGTGAATTTGTATTTTAAAAATTTCTTGTAAAAAATTAGTAACAGAAATTATCAATTTCAAGTCTTAGGGTGGAGAAACATGGAAATAGGAAACAAGAAAAATCTTGAGCTTTACTAGCAGTATTCCCAGAAGTGGAGATCTGTAATGTTGTAAAATAAGTCCCTTTGTTGAGAAGATGGATAAGTATGCCTACTCATTGCTAAAAAGAATATAAGTAAATATAGTTTTTTAAGTACATTTTTTAAAAAGATTTGTTTTATATAAGTACACTGTCACTGACTTGAGGCACACCAGAAGAGGGCTTTAGATCCCATTACAGATGGTTGTGAACCAGTGGTTGCTGAGAATTGAACTTAGGACTTCTGGAAGAGCAGTCAGTGCTTTTAACCACTGAACCATCTCTCCAGCTCATAGATGTAATTTTTTAAAGAATTTTTTCGTGTGTGTATGGGTTTTTGTATGCACATATGTATATGTCCCATATCTATGCCTGGGCTCAGAGACCTTGTGACCACAGAAGATAGAAAACAACATTAGATCTCCTGTAACTGGAGTTAGGAGCTGCCATGTTGGTGTTGCGAACTGATCCTGGTTGCACTTAACTGCTGAGCCATCTCTTCAGCCCCAACTAAATATTTTTCAAGAGCATAGGTGGAGCAAAAATCTTCAAAATGATGTATAGTTTGAAATAGCTAGGCTGCTTTTAAGGATTTTGTTAACAGTATAAAAAGTGATCAATAGATTAGTGATTTTTTTTCCCCTCTGTATATGTGACTTAATGCCTTTTTCTTAATGCATTAATTTTCAATTTGGGGTTATTACGAATGACTATTTCATCATTGTTTAGGTAAATCCTTGCATTTCTGTAATACTATATTGAAATTAAAGTACAAAGATTAAAATTATGAATAAAAGTTTTTAAGAGTGAGAGTGTATGCATTTTGGAAAGTAAGTACATTAGTGATTATCTTTAAGAAGTGGTTCATTTTAGGGTTTTTTTGGCCAACTTTTTATACTGCGTGTGTGTGTGTGTGTGTGTGTGTGTGTGTGTGTGTGTGTATACACAGAGAGAGAGAGAGGGAGGGAGGTTGGGAGGGAGGGAGAGAGAGAGAGAGAGAGAACTGGAAATACAGTATAGTGGATTGGTTCTTCTTTGGATGGTTTTTGGAGCAAGATGGTGGGGATGGAACCCAGGGGAGCCTCAAACTCTTCCTATGCTAGTCAAGTCCGCCACTGCTGAGCTACTTCTCAGGACAGTGAGATAACTTTCAAAAGCATAAATCCCAAGAAAATAGTAATAGAACTTCCTGCCATGGAAGATCATTGTGCAGGAAGAGCATTCTGCTTATTTAATGCAGAATTACTTAGTATTTGATTTACCTGCTCCTCCTTTCCATGTGTTAATAGAGATGGTTAAATGTCTAACTTGGTAGCCTGATTCCAGTGGTCAAGTTCTCCTTTGTCTTCTGTTCTCATTCATTCTTGTGTCATCCTTCACATTCCTGCCATTAAACTGTCTTAATCTCATGAAGCTCAATGTGTTTTGATATTTTATTGTTTATTTAAAATAGCCTTCAGAGTGGAGGTTTCCTTTCCCTTTAAAAAAGTGTGTGTGTGTGTGTGTGTATGTATGTGTATATACATGTATGTATGTTTGTACACATATATGTACAAGGCATGCTATCACACAGTTTTAGAGGGCAGAGAGGACAAGTTTGTAGCACTCAGTTCTTGGGATTAAAGTCACCAAGCCTGCAGGCAGGTGCCTTTCTCTGCTGAGCCATCTGGGCAGCTGAGTGTTCCTTTTCTTGGTGATAATTGAACTTCCCATTCCGTTTTGCATAGTTCATAACTCCTAATAATAGGAGATACATTTTAAGTTGAATGTTTAAATTATGATGCCTTCATTTATAGTAATAAAACTTACTAAAAATTAATTACTTAACACAGTTCATGCTATAGCTTGGAAAACTGAAAGTTGCTTGGTTTGTTTAATCAATTATTTGTGAAAAGTCCTTTAAATTAGAAATACTATGGGAGTTAGGAGAAGATAGGTACATAGAAATGTGCATAAAATACACAGAAACTGTCACCAGATATCAATGGAGAAATACCTTCGTACACAGAATACTCTATCGTCTCACTAAAATAGTTAGCTGTGCCTGATAGGCAGCTTAAAGTCACAAAGTGGAGAAAAGGTACAAGAACTTAGATCTTCCTTCCTGGGGGTTGGAAAGAGGCCTGCTCTGGTCAGACTAGAAAGAAAGGTTTGGGATGCTGCATGAGAATGAGGTTGGTAAGCCATGGCACAGACTCCTCAGTCCCAAGTGCAATCCTAGGAGTGGATTCAGATCCCAGGCTTACCTTTAGGAAGTATGAGACTGGTTTGGGAGAGAGATGGAAGAGGGTAATGAACTTGTCCCATCTTAAGGACTAAATCTTTAAAAGCTTTACTTACAGGTTAGTGTTTCAGGAACACTGATGTTCAGCACTAAGCTTGTGCCAAAGGCTTGCTGACTGCGTGCTTTTGACTGAGTGGCTGCTACTCCTCAGCTTTCTCCTCCCTGCAAATGCCTTATATTGGAGAGGTCCATCTTTGTTGTCCTAGTTAAAACGATTTTGACGTGTCACAAAAATATATAATGCTAATCATCATATAGTCTACTGAAATTCAACTTGAGGGCTTCTTATTTGGTTAAAAAAAAAAAGACCTTATTTGGTGAAAGAAATTATAAAGAGAAAGGTAGCTCACTATTATCAGGGGCCCCAAAATATACAAAAAGAAGAAAACTCATATAGCCGGTGGAGTAGTTTTGCCTGTTAGTTCTTCAGTGTTAGTTTTGTATATGTTTTATATATAATTAACTTTGCCTTGTACAGAGATTTTTTTTTTTTTTTTTAATGTATATGGGTGTTTTACTGCATGTATGTGGTGGTTTGAATAAGAGTAGCTCCAGTAGGCTCATGTATTTGAATGCTTAGTCACTAGATTGTGGCACTATTTGAAAAGGATTAGAAGGATTAGGAGATATGGCTTGGAGTAGGTATGGCCTTGGAGGAAATTTGTCCATACTGGGGCTGAACTTTGAGGTTTCAGAAGCCCACACCAGACCCAGGCACCCAGCTCCAGCATTCTCTCTCTCTCTCTCTCTCTCTCTCTCTCTCTCTCTCTCTCTCTCTCTCTCTCTC
>JADRCC010242008.1:0-10967 GCA_019843855.1 Hylomyscus alleni | reverse complement strand
AAAAAAAAAGAAAAATTAAAGCTATGGCCGGCCTTATCTCCCGTCCCGCAGGAAAGAAAGACCGCCACACAAGTTCCTTCCAGCCACAGTTTACTCAGGCCTTGAATGTTACAGAGTTATATAGGGAATAGCCTCTAGGGGAAGGACAAGCCAGCCCTCAGGCTGAAAACTTCAGGGTATGGGAGCAGGGTATGCCAGGTAGAGACGGAGAGATGCTGGGAGAACCTGGAGGCCAGGTCTGCTTTCATTTGTAAAATGTACACCTCAGTCCCTTTTCCCTAGGTCCAAAACCAAACACAGAGACCCACCTTAACCCTGAACAAGAACCAGAGAGAGAAACTAGCAGAAGAGAGGGAATTTCCCAAGTGCTACTATGTTTTCTGTTCTGTTTTCTCTTTTGTCTTATCCAGGCAGTTCTTTGGTAGCAACTGCAACAGCAGTAGAGGCCAGGTTTGAGAATCATCTGAGACCAGAGCTCTATACAAAGAAATATTTCTCTAATGGAGATACTAGGTCTTCAAGAGAGCAGAAATAACGTCATTCCTTCTTTTCTCCTCTACTTGTACATGATCTCAGAGTCTTAGACAAAGCACAGTGACAGAAATGGACAGTTTCTATTCAACAAACAAACCAATAAACAAGTGAGCCTTTAGGAAACAGAATACCAAGGAAATAATGGAACAGGAAGGACTCAAAAAGCAAATCTAAGAAAGTACTTTTTAACTTCTGGAATCACTTACTTATTGTAAATTCCTTGAATTCATTACCAGGATGGCAAAAACAAGAAAGAAAGAAAGAAAGAAAGAAAGAAAGAAAGAAAGAAAGAAAGAGCAGAAAAAAAAGTTGATGCATGTGTCCTGGGCCAAATTCAATTACCTGATAAGCCGAAAATATTAATTAACCTCATGAAATTTAAACAAAACAAAACCCAGAGTTTTATAACCATCAAAATGTCCAGTAAATGATTCACAGTTACTTGTATCTTGATACTCATGGTAAAAGAACATCAACAAACATCAATAACAAGACAGCAAGAAATCAAGCTGGAACTGAGCTTGAAGCTACCTCCCTGGTAGCTAGCTTTCATAGTGTCTGAGGAGACATGCAGTCTGATAGGGTAGAAAAAAAATCATCCTCTCTCTCACTCAAGTATGACCTCTCTGAAATATCATGGACCTACTGAGCAAGATGTGTTCACAGGTAAACAGTGGTACTTCTGTTATGGGAGTCACCAATCACTTTATCATTGGTTTTGAGGCCTGCTATGGAGGTCATATTTCTTCTTTTTTTTTTTTTTTTTTTTTTTTGGTTTTTTGGTTTTTTGGTTTTTTGAGACAGGGTTTCTCTATATAGCCCTGGCTGTCCTGGAACTCACTCTGTAGACCAAGCTGGCCTTGAACTCAGAAATCTGCCTGCCTCTGCCTCCCAAGTGCTGGGATTAAAGGCATGTGCCACCACTGCCTGGAGGTCATATTTCTTGGAAAACTATTTCTGTTGTTTTGCTAAATGGGCATGGTGTACTAATTAAACTGCATTCTACAATGTTTATGCCCATAGATTATACTTCTCTCAGCTACGGTCAAACAAACATCTCTTTGTAGTGAGTCATAATTGAACTCATGTGAGTCATGTACTGACTCATAATTGTTTGAAGGACCTAGAATAAATGAGTGTTGTTTGCTCAGACCTAAATGAAGTGTTTATATTACTCCATCCAAGGCTCGGGGAACAATGGGAAAAAAAAGTCACAGAAAGAAAGTAAGAACCAGAACAAGGAGGGAGTGTGTTGGAAACTCTGTAAACCATTGATGTTCACTCACAGGAACTATGACCACCCCAACAAGATCTGTGCAAAACTGAACACCTCAATATTCTGTCATAGATGGGGAGGGTGGTAAGAGTTGAGGCATGGTTTACTAGGCATCATCCTGCCCTGAGATGTATAACCAATTAATTGTTGCTGGAGTAGAGGAAATGTTTATCAGTGGTATAGCCACCAATTAGTTATCCCTGCTCCTGTAAGTAAATGCTTGCCCTCCCCCATGCTCACTGAAAGAACCCTAACTATATTCATTCTGTCACAGAAAAGAAGAAGAACATGACAGTCGGAAGACTAGCTTGGCAGAGGATGACCACCAGAAGTGGGCATTAGACAACAGAGGGAATGAAGGGTGAATATGACCAAAATGCTTTATCTGAAATATCTGAAGTATCTGAAATACTTGTATCTGAAAATGTCACAATTAACTTCATTAGTATTTGGATATTGAGGTCCCAAAACTTAGAAGACTGTTGTCAATGTCTTGTTAATCCTGCAAAATTTGAGAGTAAAACCCTAACACTGAAGCAATTACATACTTAAGTCATAGGACATGAAGATATCAAGCTGGTACTCAATGAAAGGTTCACCCTTTCCAGATAGTTTTCATAGTGCTAGAACGTGCTATGCATGCTACTGAAGGAGAAAATTAATATGTCATATTATCCAACTGTTAATCTTAGAGATACAGTGAGAACCCTGGCCTGCTGGTGCAATACTACCACAAATGCCATACGTGACTGGATATAAGGCCTATTCTGCAAGACAAAAACCCACATTTGGCAACATTTTTAGGACCAAGAACCTGTGGCTATATAGGTCATATACTTTAGATGAGAACTTACTACTATTAGTCAACTAAATGTCTATAGTATTAAACTGACTTCTAGTGATTTATCATTATGTCCATAGATTAATGTAGCTCTTTGTTTTCATCCGAGAAGCATCTTTCTGAAGTTGATAAATATTAATACAGAGACCCACAACTGGACAAAGTACAGAGAGTAAAAGACTGTAGAATGTTAAACCTTAAATGGGTCATCTTTATCACATGGAGGAGTCTCAGGACTTGGGGATCATTGTGGAAAGGGCCTAAAATGTTGTAAGAGCAAAGGATGATGTATAGTTGTTGAACCATGAAAGGCAATCTGTGTTCTGGTTGAGCGAGGCTTACTTCAGAGACCCAGTAGAAAACTCTACAAGGGACAGACAGTAAGCCATGCCCCTAGACACAGGTGCCTGGCACCATGAGCCCTCAACTCCATAATCCTGTTATTATTAGTCACATAGAGTAATGCCCCAAGCCCCTGGTATTCTGGCTGGACTCTACCCCCACAGTCACCTGACTGAAGCCAGGTATGCCCTGCCCCACAGTTACCTATAGTGGGCAAGGTAGCCCAGCCAACTATAAAAGGGGTTGCTTGACCACCTCCTCTCTCTTTTACCCTCTTACCCTTTTGCTCTCCTGTGGCTCTCTTGCCTCTCGCCCTACTTCCCCCCTCCCTTTCCCCTCTCTACATGCGGCCATGACCGACTTCTACTTCTCTACTTTTCTCCCTCTCTCTGCCTTTCTACAATAAACACCTTGAAACCATGGACTGTCTCTGCTCATTGAGAGCCCCCATGCTGGAGCAATGGAGCAGGCTTCCCTCTAATGAGTTACGTATAACCTCCCACCAGGAGGCCTCTCTGTGCTCCAGTCAAATCAAGCAGCCCACTGAGCCAGCCACCTGAGCTAGCCAGACTCTCTCGACCCAGTGGTAAACTACCAGAGCTCTCCCACTACCCTTCTCCCTTTGACCCTGGGCCAGAGTCTGCCTGAGGGTCTCTTCTCAGCTCTTCTGCATGACACACAGCAGTCTGGCATGTCCGAGAACAAGAACCTGTCTTCCCTGGCCTCTGTGCAGCCCAGGGACCCCAAAACTGGCTCTTCTGCAGTACCCAGTGGTCTGTGGTACCCGAGAGTCATTGCCCAGACTGTTCCTTCCCCATCCCACACCACCCTAGCATGGTTCTTTGAGGCCTCAAACCAGTCCCCAGGGGTTCTATGGGGTCTTACAGCAGTCTCCCCGAGCTCTGGTGGGATGCAGGTCCCTCCCACCCCTTTATTTCTCTACCCTGTTCGGCATCCAACATATAGCTCCATAGAAATGGTGTTTCCTCACCACTAGGTAGTATATTAAATAAGATATGTATCACATAAATAAAGGAAATTTATATAGTCGGGAAATTTATATAGTCATGCTTCCATATTCTGCTGAAGTGAAGAATATTGATATTCAATATAATGTGAACAGATATATATATATATATATATATATATATATATATATATATGTACTCTTTAACTATCATAAAACATCATAAAATTCATTGGAATATAAACATCCCAATACTTAGGAGGCTGAGGCAAGACTACTGATGAAGCTGACCTAGGTTACACAGGAGTCTCAAGCCAATCTGGGAAGAATAATGATAATCTAGCATATAACAAACTAACAAGTTAGGAAAGGGAACGAAAAATGGAGAATTGATCTGTAGGGATGTACTACCCCTCATATGCACCACATTGGCTGGAACAGAAGAGGCAGTGGTTGACCATGGGTTTCCAAGAGAACTACCAGAAAAAGACACTAGAGCTTCCTCTCCCCTTACATCCAAGACTCCTAAGAACTCTGAGGATGCAGAGCCAAATTCTCCCACTGGCTTCTCCTATGCACAGAAGCATAGACTGCATAAAAGAGAGAACAAAATATCTGAGCTTGGAGACCAGGTAGAAGAATTGGAACAAGCGAGCAAGAACAAAGATAAAATAAGTAAAGGCACCACTGGTAATTCCAAGATTAAACAACACCCTAAAATAAAATAAAATAAAATAAAATAAAATAAAATAAAATAAAATATACAGATAGTGGGCATAGAAGAAAGAGAATAAATTAGTTCAAAAGACATAGAAAACATTTTCTAAAAATAATCATTACAGAGAATTCCCCACAGTCAAGAAAAGTGATGCCAATCCAGATACAGGAGACATTTAGGATAAGAAGAAGACAATACCAAAAAAGATACCCCTCTCATAGCATAATGAAAGCATTGTAATGTAAAACAATGAAGGTATATTTTAAGCAGCAAAAGTAGCATCAAGTCACATTCTAAGGCAGACATATAATAGCAGCAGGTTATTTTGTTGAAATGTTGAAAGCCAGGAAAGCTGGGACAGATGTATTTCAAGTTCTGAAAGATGACAAGTGAAAAGACAAACTACTATACCCCCAAAATTCATTTGTCATAACTGAAAAAAAATGTAAAAACTTTCAGTGATTTAAAAAAATAGTCAACAGGAGTTATGACCAGTAAGCAAGCTCTACAGAATATAATTGAAGGAATTCTTCACACTGCAGAGAAAAACTGAAGATAAAAACAAATCCATCCAGCAGGGCTACAAGAAAGAGTAAACAATGCTAAGCAAGAAAGAGGCAAAAACAAAAACAAACTCACACACTATAAAATTGTAGAGATTGCTATATAATTTTAATAATAACTTTGGAAATTTATGATCTTAATTCCCCAATCAAAAGGCAAAGACTCGTAGATTGTATTAAAGAGAAGGCACCATCTTTTTGTTGCCTCAAAAAAGCACACCTTACTGCAAAAGACAATACTTTATGACAGGAGTGAAAAGGTAGAAAACACAGTTCTAAGCAAATACTTTAGAGAAATTCTAGAAAATTCTACCCCAGAGTCATGAAGATTGACTGTGAGAACTGCATAACTCTACAGAAGATTTGCTTCTGGGCTTAAAGATATCACTTAGTTTGAGCTGAGCAAGCTCAATATCATTAGAATATTAGCACCAAATTACCCAAAGACAATCCTAAGCCTCCTACAGAGGTAAGCTTGACAACTTAAGGTAACAAGAAACAGAGCTTCAAATACTCATTCAGCAAGATTTCCATGTAAGAAACACTCCAAAAATCTAATTCCTGATGCTTAGGTCCCATCAGAAATATGCAAACATGAATAAATAAAAATAAACTTGAGCAAAGAACTCAAAGAGGATACAAATAAATGCCAGAATGAAATTACAAATAGTTGAATGAAATCTATGAACATATAATTAAATAAAGAGATAGCATCTCTGAGGAAAAAAGCCAAAATAAAATAGAACTTGAAATGAAAAATTCAGAAAAACAAATCTAGAGGAAAGCCTCACCAGCAGTTTAGACACACTAGAAGAGAGAATATCAGTCAAAATGGACCACTCAGTCAAAGAAAATATCAAATACTCCAGAACCCAAGAATGGGATATATATGACCTCTGAGACATTGTAAAAAGACCAAACCTATGAATAATAGGAAAAAAAAAGTAGAAAAGACCCAAGTCAAAAGCACAGAAAATATTTTCAACAAAATCATAGAGCTTTTGTAATCTAAGGAAAGAGATGTCTATCAAGGTTTAAAGGGCATACAGAACACTAAGTAGACCAAACCAGAAACAAAGCCATTATGTAATAGTCAAAATACTAATTGTAAACAACGAAAGCTGAAGGAGCAAGAATGAACAAGGCACATATAAAGGCAGGCCCATCGGAATAACAGCAGTTTTCATTGAAACATTTTGTAAGTGTGGAAAACCAAACTCCCGGCCCAGACAACTACATACAGAAGTATAATCAGTTCTTATCAAAGGAGAATATTACTTTTCATGATAAAATCAGATTCAAGGAATTTGTGACAATAAAACCAGCTCTATAGAAGATACTGGAAGGAATACATAGGTCTGCCAAGAAAGTTAGGCACACCCAAGAAATCACAGGAACAAATAAATAATTCCAGAACAGAATCAAGATATTTAATAAAACACTAAAAAGTAACAAAATGACAGAAACTGATGAATATTGTTTCATAATGTAATATTGGTGCTATCAACTCTTCAATAAAGATACCCAAATAATAGAGTGGATCAGAATACAGAATTCATCTTTTTGATGTCCCCAAGAAGGACAACTCATGCCTTAAGGTGAATATTGCTCTGAAAAAGCAACTTGGGGAAGAAAGGGTTTATTTTGTTTATACTTCCATGTCATAACCCGTAATTGAAGGAAATCACAGAACCTGGAGGCAGATGCAGAGACCATGATGGACTGATGTTCATTGACTCTCATAGCTTCCTCAGCCCATTTTTTATAGAATCCAGGACCACCAGTCCAGGGTTATCCCTACTTATAATGGTCTAGGACCTTCCATTATTAGTCACTAATTAAGAAAATGCCCAACTGGCTTGCCTACAGCCAGGCCATATGGAGGAATTTTCTCAGTTAAGGTTCCCTCCTCTCAAATGACTCCAGGTTGTATCAAGTTGACATAAAAACTAGCTGGCTCTTCTCATAACTAAAGATAGGTTGATCTATCACAAGGTAAAAAGAATGGGAATATATGCAAATCAAATGGAACAGGCAAGTGTGGGCTATTCTAATATTCGGCAAATTCAATTTTAAACCAAAGCTAATTAGGATAGGGAAAAAATAATAATCATTAGAAAATGTCAACAACAAGATATTGCAATCATAAACATTCCATAGCCAGTTTTATAAAAGAAACAATATTATATCTAAGCTAATAGATTAATCCCAGTACAGTGGCACTGAGTTATTTCAATACCCCACTCTCACCAATAGTAGGGGTTGGGAGAAACTGGATAGACAATCTCTGGAGTTAAGTAAAATCACAAATCAAATGTACTAAACATTTATCTACAGAACATTTCACACAAACACTACAAAAAAATACACATTCTTCTCAGCATTGCCATGGGAATGTCTACAAAATGGACATTGACAGCACAAAGCAAGCCTCAACAAATAGAAATTGAGGTCACACCTTGCATTGTATCAGACCATCGGCAATTAAAGCTAGATAGGAATGACTAAAGAAAAGTCGAAGAGCACACAAAGTCATAGAAGCTGAACAAAACGTCACAGAAAAAAAAATTGAGAGAAGAAGGAAGTCAAAGAAAAACATTTAATTCCTGGATTTGAATGAAGGACAGCATGACACTATGAACTGGATACAAGGAAAGCATTCCTCAGAGGAAAATTTGCAGCCATGTGTGCCTACATACATAAATGAATAGGTCTCAAGTGACTCAATGATACACCTAGAGACCTTAGAACAACAACAACAAGAACAACAGACTCCAAAATAAGTAGAGGGAAGGGATAAGCAAAATCGGGGCTGAAATTAATGAAACAGATGAAAAAAAAAATGCCAAACATATCAATGAGGCAAAAAGATGGCCCTTTGAAATATTAAAAAGCTGACAAACTTTTAGTTAAATTAACCAAAAGGAAAAAAAAAGGATGGTACAAATTTACAAAATTAGAGGTGACCCGAGAAGCATCAGAGCAGGTGCTGAGGAAATTCAGAGAATCAGGGGAACATATTTCAAAAATCTCTATCACACTTAACCAGGCAAATCTAAAAGAAAGAAATGCATTTCTAGATAAATGTATCTCACCAAATTTAAGTCTTGATGAAGTAAATTATTCAAATAGACCTGAAATACTCAACCTGAAAAAAGACATTATTTAAAAGTCTCCAAAGTTAAAAAAAAAAATAACAACAAAAAAACAACAACAAAACAAAAAATCACCCAGTCCCAGATGGAGCCAGTGTAGAATTCTACCAGAATTCCAACAAAAAGTTAACATTAATGCTCCTCAAGCTGTTCTTCAAAATCAAACTAGGAAGGGCTATTTCTAAATTCCCTTCATGACAACTGTACTATCCACATGCCAAAACTAGACTAAGAATCAATACATGTCTAAGACGTAAATAAAAATAAAGGAAGAAAATTCTAGGCTAATATCCATTTGATGACTATAGATGTAAAAAAATTCTCTATAAAGTATGTGTGAATTGAACTTAAGATCAAAAAGATTATCCATCATGATCAAGTTGGCTTTATCCCGGAGATGCAGAGATAGCTTGACTTATAGAAATTAATAAATATAATCTACCATATAAATCCTAAAGGATAAAAAAAAAACACAAGATCCTCTCATTAGGTCTGAAAAGTCCTTTAATAAAATCCAATCTTCAATTCATGATAGAAGTACTGGAAAGAAAGGGTAGGGATACTGAGAACATATCACAACATGATAGAAGGAATATACAGGCATCTCAAAGCCAACATCATCCTGAGTGGATCCCTAAAGTAAAATTTGACAGATCACAAAATAAATATTTAAACTCAATGTCCAGACGAAGATACATAGATGACAAGTTGTTGTCTAAGTCAGCTGCTGTATAGTTCAGGCTCTAGTGAGTTACAGCAAATGCTTCTTCTGTCCTCTTCCTACTCCTTTATGAGACATGGCTCTATGAAAGCAGTGTGGCTAATCAAGTACAGACCTCCAGCTTCTCAACACTCCTGCCAGTCTGCGAATGATCAGCTCATTAAACGGTTCTGTATTTAGGAAGTGCTGATAGCCACTGTGGTGTCCAAATTTCTTCTCTTTCCTCACTCCTGCTCCATAGCTAATTTCCAAGCACCCCCTTCACTTTATGTAAACTGAAAACTGTCCTTTCAAGGACAGCACAAACTGTAATATTGAACACAATCTTTGCAGTACTTAAAATATTCAGAATTAGCTTGCACTGATTCCTTCAAAAATCGTGTTCACTGAAAAACTCCAGTTTTCTAGATGTTTGGATCTATGCAGTTTCCGTATGAGAATCAAAATAAAAGAAATACTTTCTAAACACAGGCAATCTAGACACAATTTAAACTGCTTACCTTTGAGGATTTAAAATACAATGAGATGATTACCATGTGTGGGCAAATACTCACTCCTGCTTTTGGATTTATTGGCATTAGACTGTGTTTATTTCATAAACTTGGACACAAGGGAGGTTAGCTCATGATTATAGTGGCACAAAAAGGTGACATCATAGTCCATATTTTAGTGAAGCAAATATCATATAACTTCTGTTTCAAGGTTTTCTCAAGCCTTGGGGATAGGAAAGTTAAAGTATATAAATGTATGAATACTTCTTGTTTGATAGTCTACACATTTTGAGGATAATTAAAAATAAATTTACTGTATTTTTACCTAATTAGTAAACTCGAATAAAATGAAGTAAAAAGAAAGAAGTTTTAACATTTTCTTATTTGAAAGAGGTATAGTAAGAATTTGCAAATTAAAGATTTAGAGTTCCGCCGGGCGGTGGTGGCGCACACCTTTAATCCCAGCACTTGGGAGGCAGAGGCAGGCAGATTTCTGAGTTCAAGGCCAGCCTGGTCTACGGAGTGAGTTCCAGGACAGCCAGGGCTATATAGAGCCTGTCTCGAAACCCTGTCTCGAAAAACCAAAAAAAAAAAAAAAAGATGTAGAGTTCCATCTTTTCCTTTTATTAAACCTAGTCTTTTCTCAGACAATATAATCTAAAGATACTTTATCTGTGGTCTTCTTCACCCAGTTATCCATCATATGAAGTTGAGTCTTCCAAGATCTGTAAAAAATTGTATTGGAATTTTGATGGGGATTGCATTGAATCTGCACATTGCTTTTAATGAGGATGGCCCTTTTGTCTTCCTTATAATAGTAAAAAAAAAATGATCAAATCATAAAGACTTCTGTTGTAGAAGATAGAAGAAACAAAAGGGTAGATTTAGATTAGTAAAGTGTTCATCTTACTTCAATGACCTAACTTCAATGTCTTTCAACCCATATTTTAAAAAATAAGAAGAAAGAAGATAGGCATTCAATCACATTCCTATGATCCCAACAGGGAAAGGTAGAGACAAGAAGATACTTGTCTCTGTGAATGCGAGTTTCAGGTTCTGTGAAAGACCCTATCTAAAACAAAATCAAAGGAGGAACAACTGAGGAATTAAACATGCATATACATCCATACCACCCTCACCCACTCACACACACCTCCACACACCTACCCGTACCACCATATACCCACCCACACTACCCACACCCACTCACACCCCCATACACCTACCCATACCACCATACACCCACCCACACTACCCACACCCACTCACACCCCTATACACCCCATCCACACCCCATCCACCCACCCACTCTACCCACACCACTCACACCCCCATACACCTACCCATACCACCATACAC
>JADRCC010241991.1:0-11680 GCA_019843855.1 Hylomyscus alleni | reverse complement strand
ACAAAGATGTGTGAGTAACTACACCAGGGCCTTGGGAATTAACCTGCTACTGGGAAAGCAAGCAGAAGGCTCTGTAGATAACGAGTACAAGTAAGAGATTTGAATGAAGAGCTTTAAAGAGAGGAAGCCTCACAGAACCCTGCCTTTAAAACGAGGACTTCTCATCCTGATGGAGTCAAGTTAGCTGGGTGTTCAATGATAAGCTAATATATCAGGGTTAGAGGCAGCCCGGCATCACTAGGGAAGAACTAGCTGGGTTTGAGAGAGATTTCAGGTTAAGTCTTCATGGGCTTAAATCAAGCAGAGAATTGGTGGCGATGGAGCTCTTTGCGGTCAGGATCACAGTAAGAGTTCTTATTTGAATAAGACTTCCCATAGCAGGTATATAGAATAAGAATTGAATGTAGAGTGAGAGGCGGCATCAAGGTGACACCAGGAAAATAGGGCTTCATTTTGAGAAATGAATGATGAGGAAAATCTTGATCAGCCTATAGAGAATAAGGAGTGGGGAGAAGGCTGAGAAGCATGGGACGGGGAGCCAGAAGTTGTCAATCTACAGAGGCCAGTAAGCGGTAATGGGCAGAAATATCTGACTTCATGAAACTCAACAATAACTCTCTCAGTATCAAGATGCACCCAGCAAGTTTAAAGAAGATAATTTTAGCAGTGTACGGAGATGGAAATCAGAGCAGAAGGCCCTGGATTGCCAAGGGGCATGAAGAGAAGGCAGGGTCCAGGTTATGTATGTTTAAACTCTGGTGGAGATGTGAAACTAGATAACAGAAAGGTAGTTTGACCAGGGTAATTTCAGGGGAAGGCATTTTAGACTATGGAACAAGCACACTGGCATTCCTTTAGCACCTATGACATATACAACTTTGCTAAGCCCTTTCTGATACGTGATGTAGGCCAAGAGCAGTGCTGAGAAAAAGCAAGGTCAACAGAGTAGTAAGAAGGTTAAATGAGGGGCCAAGGAAACTCGCCAACATCTTCCCTGGAACAGGTACCAGAGAACTGTGCTTAAAGAATAGAGTGCACATATATTCCGCTGCAAAGTTTCTGGAATCTTCTCTGTTTGGGTGACTGACCTAAATAGAGGGCTTTTCTAAAATAGAAATGGAAACTTGTTAAAACGACAGTGTGAATTTAATAATAGCTAGCATTTCAAGTGTGGTTTCTTTGTGCTAGACATCCTGCTTTGTACACGCTGCAGCTTTTACCCACCCACCTAGGGTGACAAGAGCACTATTTAAGAGCCTATCTTTGTAACAGCAAGGAACGGATGCACAAACAGTTGATCTGTCCAAGGACACACAGACACTGTGCTGGACACTCAGGGTTCGGATGCATGCAGCCCGTGCTCAGAAAGTGTGTCTATTTCTGAATCAAAGTATTTACCCCCAGACATTTCTGCATCAATAGCACAGCTATTCTTAGACCTCTTATTCTGGACTGAGAGTGAGGATTTGGTTATTTTGCTGTACATAAGGAAAGGTACACTCTACTTCAAGAAGCTCATGAATATCAAAACCTTAATCGTAGCTATTTGGATGACATGAGTTCATGCTTTACAAACCAACCATGGCCTTAGTCACATTAAAATCAAAGTTGCAAAATAAAGAAGCATTCTGGAAATCCTTGTCTGCTTCATTTAGATAAGAGTGTGCAAAACGAACTGAAAGATAAAAATGCTCAGAGAATTTACCATTTGCTTCTCCTCTCTCGCTCTCTCCGTTTACATGTTAGCCGCACGGTGTTATGTATGATATCATCAGGCAATTTGGTTTGAATATGCTCCACACTGGGCTATGTAGATTACCTAACTAATGACATGCACACTCCTCGCCATTGTGACACCTCTCTTCTTCCAAGTGGGAATTTCAAGTGACAGACTAAAGCTGTTTGCTATCTATTTTGCAAAACCACATCTGCCAGATAGCCAAGATTTAGTTCAGAGACCAAAATCGATTAATATTCTAATTTGTTACCTGTCATTAGCATCTTATTGTGTTATGCCAAGTCAAAAGTGATAACTTTTATATAGCATATGCCCCTGAAGGAATCTGAGTTTAGGGACATATTGTATCTTGTTCATTGTTGCTTCCTTTCTGAAAAATCCCATTAGAAATTTCAACTACACAGGCAGTAAAAGTTTCAGTGGATTAAAAGGAAAATGTAGATTATTTACTGCTAGATATTTTTTAATACAGCTGTATGACTATATGAAAAATATTATTTTTCTAAAACCTATTTACTTTAAAGATATTTTAGATATTTACTTGTTTCATTTTATAATGTCAAGGAAAACATTAGCAACATAGTATTTTGTACTGGTCCTTAGGGGATCCTCTTGTTTCTAGCCTTGTGGGTGACAATTTAAAAGCAAACCTCTTTGGAGGAGGACATGGCTATCTGGTATCATTTCTAGTACCTAATAATGGGATATAGATTAGGGAATATCTTGGGGAGAAGTAAGAAAAGCTAGCCAAGGCAAACAAGGGGTTTCATATCCAATCTTTTGCAGTTGATATTTTTCTGCTGATGAACAGGAAAAAATATAACGTCTGAATCTTCATGAGAAAGGAGCAGAGGACATCATAAAGATGGAAATATTTTGCTTTGTAAAAGTAGATAACATTGGTAAGCACAGAAATGGAACTTTAACACATACAATGTAAAAATCTGTGTTTTAATTTGTTAGCACCTTAAGGCTACAGAATCTAAGAGGGAGTGTGTATGAAAGAAGGTGAATCGCTTCTGAGCCTTTTGGCTAAGATCAAATATAGAAGTTGATGAATTAATCTTTGTTCATTCATTTCTTGGTCAAATATACATTGAGAGCCTTCTGTGTACCCCTAATCATAAATGATGTAACTACTCACAAAACATGTATAACTTACTTCTCTCACAGAACTTTGAGAAAGATTCAGAGTAATTAAAAACCACATAGTAAGCAATACATCTACATATGTCATTATAGATGGTACTAAATAATATGGTGAGGAAAAGAGCAAGAATGAGGGTCAGGGGATGCTGGCACCAATGGCTGAGTGAGTTACATGGATTGTAAACCCTGTTCTTGCATGAACCCCAAGTAGGAGGATGACATTGTATGAGCATGAAAGAGATGAGGACATGAGTTATGCTGCTAACTGGGAGACATTTCAGTTCAATGATTTCCAGGCTTGCTATGTGCTTCATACTCTTTACTCTTCCAGAGGAGACAGTTACACATGAGGCAGGACATGTGTCCCACTGTTTCTTTCATTGTTTTCTCTGATAGCTTTTGACACATTTTTCTTATGGCAACTATTTTGATAAAATAGTCTTTAAGCCCGACTTTAAATTTATAATTCATGCATATGTCTAACCTCTAGAATTTCCAACCTCAAAGTTATATAAAAAGCACTTTGGCTTTTATAACAGTCCATTAGCTAGGCAACAGAGCAAAAGAGGAACTGTGATCTTGTTCTTGCTCAAGGGCTTGAGCTACTGGACCATCTCTCTCTTTCCATTTCTTCTCCAGTGGAGCTTCCTGCTGAGAATAGTAATTACCAACAACTCTGTTAGAACAGGCTTCGAAGGAAGCCGAATTTGTGAACAGTGTGGACATATGAATGCATTTCTAGTCTTCAAGGCATGAGAAAATCTTATAGATACATTTTTATAATGTTATTGTTCATTTGGAATATTCCAATAGCTTGTTTATCTTCTCTTCTTGGATTAGATTAATCCAAGTTATCCTCAGGTTCCAATGTATTGTGCTACATAGAAATTCAATTTGTGCCAGTCTTGTTCCAATTAAGGGCATACTTTTAAACCAATTTCAAGAGGACAGCATCATGGTATGAAAGTCAAGGAACCCACAAAAAATGAATAAAAAGCTACTAGATGCCAATCACTGTTCCTGGTTACTGTGTCTAGGGCTTTTCCTGAACAACTGAGTTCAGGAGCATGTAAAAAAGGCTAGTCACCTTGGGGGCTTGATTAATTTCAGGAAAGGAAGGAGAGTTCAATTTTTGTAAATTAATATATATGATAAATCACATTAATAGGGTAAAGGGTAAAGCAATATGATCATTTTAAAAGAAAAAGAATTTGAAAATGATTGAATATTCTTAAAAAATGCTCAACAAATTAGGTATACAAGAATTCTACTTGAATATGATAAAGGGTGTGCGTGACAGCCCCAGAGTTAGTGTTTAAAAAATTCCTTCTAAGATGTAGAAAGCAAAGAGGCACAATCATGAAACTTGCTATGGAAGGTCTTAACCAGAATACTAGGGCAAGAATGAGAAATAAAAGGCATCCAAAGTGAGCAAGAGGAAAAGATTTTCCTTGTTTGCACATGATATGATCATATAAGAGACCCAGAAAGTTATTACCAAACTTTTAGAAGTAATGAATGGACTCAGTTGTTAAATGACCCAACATTAATGTACAAAGATCAATATTATTAGATGCACTATCTCAATGATAAACCAAGAAGAAAATCCTTTGCCAATACTAAGAAAGAAAACATTCCACACTCACCTACATTATTTTATTCATTATTATTACTGTGTGAACATAGTGTGTGTGTGTGTGTGTGTGTGTGTGTGTGTGTGTGTGTGTATGCATGCATGCATGCATGCTCACATATGCCACAGAGCACACATGAAGGCCAAAGGACCTAGGGCTACAGGCTTGAAGAGCAGGTATGGGAAATGGCCAAAGGATACAAACTTTGGTTTACAGAGGAAAGTAAATTCAAAAGACTTATTGCACAACATTGGCTGCAGTTATGTTGAGCTAAGACAGTGAATGTTGGATGTTGTCAGTAAAAAAATGGTTCTATGTGAGGTAGTGTCCACATGATGGTAGGTCAACATACAGTATTCATAGCTGAAAATACTGTCATTATACACAGTAAACATATCTGTAAAATCCAAATAAAATTTCAAAAGCTAAATACCACTGGTTAGATTTAGTGTTACATTTACTTTAATAACCCTAGCCATAGGCTTTGTGTTTCCCATTGACAAAAAATTAAAAGTAGGTGAAAACTTTCGAAATATTGACTAGCCAATGAAAGAAAAGCAAGTTTTAAAAACATTAACAAAGGAAAGAAAATCAAACATGTAATAGTGGGAAGGTATCAGCTAATACAGTCTTTTCTATATAACAATTTCATCAATACAAATCTAAATTTCATATAATACAACCTATAGGCATTACTATTATCAGAGAAACAGAAAATAAAGAACCGACCTACATTAAACCCAGCACACATAATTTCATTATAAACTTTGCTATTACTTATAAGACACAGATAAAGAAAAAAGTCATATTCCATTTCCCAAATCATTTATCATTGGAGTACTACCATACAATACTACCAAGAAGAATAACATTAAATTTAGTTGATTTTCCAATGATTTTAACCATTGTTCAATCTTTTCATTCTATTCAGGTGAAGGTAGTATACTCACATGGAATTTTATGCAGTTCATTCATAAACTTCTGCTTCAGTTTGGAAAAGGCATCTTCCTTCCCTTCCCCAGGGCTGGCTGGCTCAGTGGCATTGTGTGGGACAAGGGTAGCGACAGTGGTGACAGGGGCGGCCAGGGCCTCAGGATGACTGGCACTCACCATTTTTGGTTCAAGCAGAACTGTGATGGGGGAAACAAAGAGAAAGCCAATTCAGAACGCCATGCCTGACCCCATATTACAGGTGTACCCAAGATGAAAACACACTGCCCACACGGCACCTGCTCACTGGGTAAGCAGGCTGTCATTAGCATATTACTTTATGTTGGCTCATGAAATATTTATGGAACCACAGTGAGTGGAGAGCTCCTTCCCGGAAGGCTAAGACCAAATGTAGTTACTGACTAGCATTCTCTCCTGACAATACCATGTAAGCCCTCAAACCTATTAGCTATGTGTACGAGCCCAATTTTCCTGTGTAAATTTAAGTTTTAATGATATCTTCCCAAAGTGGGTAGAAAAAGATTGTTGATGGCAGCCATGTTCTATACTCTAAGCATCTTGTATTATTTAAAAGAAAAAACCCACAAATTATGGATATTAGTATTAGAAATGTTGCTAAGTGATTGCATACATTCAAACTGTTAGTGACTGTTAAAATAACAGTATAGAACAGTATTATACAGGAAGCCTAGAACACAATATACATTATACAGCAAATGTTTCTTGAATCTCTGATCAAGGATAAGTTTTATCCCTAGTCATTTTTTGACCTTTACTGGAGGTGATACTCTGATCAATAATTGATATGTTCTGCTAGGTGCTATTTTTAGGTCACTGTAAATGCAGCATAATAGATTCCATATATCAAGACACTGATAATGAAACAGGCCTTGTCTGATTAATTATTTAAATTCATCTAGCTTCATTATCTAATTGAATTATCTTATAAAATTCACTCATTCAATCATTTTAAATGCTTATTTACCTTTGATCAAAAAAAAATCCCAATTAATTCTATGGTTGTTAATGCAAACATTTTGGCTTGGAATTGTGAAGGCAGTAATGTTAGTCTTACTCTCCAGCTAAACGAGTTTTGGAAACTTGTATGACTTCTCAGTTTGATGCTTATAAAGTGGGAAGAAATGAACTTGCTCTCTGTCTTACTCAGGGTGACTACTGCTGTGATCAAACTATGACTAGCAGCGACCTGGTGAAGAAAGGGTTTATTTTACTTATGCTTCCATATCGGAGTCCATTACTGAAGGAAGTTAGGACAAGAACTCCGACAGGACAGGAACCTGGAGGCAGGAAGTGATGAGAGGCCATGGGGGCATACTGCTTACTGCATTGTTCTTCATGGCTTGCTTAGCTTGCTCTCTTAGAGCACTCAGGACCATCAGCCCAGGGGTGTTCCCACCTAAGGAGGGCTAAACCCTCCCACATTAATCACGATAGAAAATGCTCTATAGCTTGCCTACAGCTGGATCTTATGGAGGCATTCTCTCAATTGAGGTTTCCTCCTTTCAGATGACTAGCTTCTGTCAAGTTGACATAAAAACTAGCCAGGACAATTGATCCTTTGTCAGCTTGACACACCAATACAATACCAGCTAACAACAACTTTTTGTTTTTTGGTTATCCCTCAAATATCACATTAATAATCATCACATTATTAAAAAATATTCAGAATGTAAAACTCCCAGGTTTTACAAATTTGAATATTTTAGAACATTAATTTCTTTAAAATCCAAAGTCTATTTAAGAATCCAAAGTCTCTTTAAAAACTTCCTACTCTCTCAGCAATGGGCTCCTACAAAATCAAAATAAGTAAAATGCTTTCTTATTCCAAGAGGAAAGAACCAAGACAGGGACAAAGAAAAATGAACTCTAACAGTACAAATAACTTAGTGTCTAATGTCTGCCATTCCCTCACAGTCTTTTTGGTTCCAAAGGCCTTGCCACAGCACCCACAATGAGTTTCACGGCTGAAGCCAGTCCTGCTGCTGTCTGCAAAATTCTCAAGTCTTCTACTGTAGCTGGGCTGCACTTTGGCCAAGGGCAGCCCAGAAAGGCTGAGTCTTTCTTGGGCGCTCTTCATGGTGCCCTGCTCCAACTTGACCCAATGGACCCTTCATTCCTGGGCTTTCCACAGCTACTGAGGTTGAACCTTCACTTGTGGCTTCTCACAACACCTGCCCTCAGCTGCTCTTCATGACTCCTTCACACCTTCAAAAACGGTATTAATTTGGAGACAACCTAAGTCAACCACCCTCCTTCCCTTCCCTCTGTCCTCCCTCCCTCTCTCCCTTTCTTTCTGTCTGTCTTAGTTTGTTTGTTTTGTCTTCTTTTTATTTGCCTATTTGTTTTTGTTTTCTAAAAAAGGGAAGCAAGAAGGCATAGAGCTGGATGCATGAGGAGGTTGGTATCATCAGGGAGATGAAGCAGTAATTTATGAAAAATTATTTAAAAAAATATATATAAGGAAACAGTCATGTGTCTCTTCGATGTAAGCAATATGTCCTACATGAACGTCTCCTGATCTAGGTCTCTTCAGCTAGCCAAACATTACAGTACCATTTAAGTACTCAGTACTGGTGTATTTATAATTTTCTCTTAAATCTATTTACCGTTGAATGAGAAGCACATGTTATCTAAATAACAGGAAACAGACTGCATAATTTTATATGCACAGTCATTTAGCTTGGGAGAACAAAATTTTAGCATATTGAAAAAAGCTATTGTAGGATATAAACTTAAAGTCTTTGCTCAAAGATAAAAAAAAAGATAGCCTGATCAATTCCTTCTTTATAATAAAATACTGAAAATTAACAAGGACATATTTACCTAGCATTTTGGCTAAATATTAATAGCAAAGGTCAGCATACAAGGAACTGGGCAATTGTGAGGAAGGGCAGAACTGGAGCATGCTCTTTAGACCCAACATAATAGAACATAGCAAAATATGTGAAAGGGTTCATCCTTATCCTAGGAATCACTGATAAAGAATTAATTGCTGATATGCATTCTAATACAAAGATGTTTATAGGAACTTTAATATCAAAAATTACCTATCAGAGTCAAATAATTGTGGCAATTTATAAAATAATAGTACTTAACCTTGTCTTAAAAAGCTTCAAACTTGAAAGCACATGAGAATATTAATAGCTAAATATACGCGATGAGACATTACACAGATTGTACATTGTTTGTAAATAAAGGGCCTTCATATTAAAGAGGCTGGAAAGACAGAGTCATTGTCAAACTTCTGGTAGAATTTTTACCTCCTATGTGTTTATGTTCTTAATATGGTATAAATCTGAGGTATTTTAAATTATAAAAACAATCTGTTAAAATTGTTTGTTCTTATGAGGGCTGAATCCAACAATATGAGTTTAACATTCTAATGTTGGATTGGAAACACTTTCAAACACAAACTAAATCTCAAGGAAAAACAGCGAGGCAAAATTTCAGCAAAAGAATACATAAAATGGCCACTGGCTGAAATACAATGTAGACAAGATAGTAAAGTCTCATAAAGGTTCATTTTTTTTTTTTTTTGTGGTGTAACCTGTGGGAAATCAGGATCATTGTTGTTATGACAACCTCCTGTTCCCTCATTTTTATTCGTTTAAAGATTTTTGTTATGTCTAGCTCTAGATCTAAAACTTTGTATCTATTTCTTATATTACATTGTGAGATATTTTATTATACTGCATGATTTGAACAGAAATCACCATCTCCACCTCTATTTAAACATTGCAATTTGTAATAAAAGAACAGAAAACTTCAAGGCCAAACAAAAGGTGAAGAATTATCAGAAATAATACCAAAGAAAGTATTATAATACATAAGACACCCAAACTAAGTTATATTTAGCATAATCATTAAAAATAGTCCTGGAGATATGAGGAAATATTTTTGTATTAGAGAAAGAGGACAGAATTCTGGGCTCTGTACTTCATGAGTGTCCTCCATCTATCACAGAGCAGGTATAAAGCCAATGAATGTAGCTGTCACATGCATCCTTCTTAGGCCTATTCAACCGCCAGGTTCAGTAAGGAGCCTCCATCCTTTCTTTATACAATGTTCAGTGAGTACAAATTGCTGACAGTCATAGCCAAATACTTCTTCCATTGAATTGGACCCGGCTAAGAAGCTAGTCTGTCAATCTCTAGTCCCTAAAGGCCACTCTAACCCTACCACTAGTGCCAAAGCCAGGTAAGGTTCCCAGGACATATGATCACATTCCCTGGGAAAGAACTTGGAAAAATAATGAACTACTGCCGTCATTTTCATTTAAATTCTTCGCTTGCCTGAGGATACTTAGGCAGAACGTGAAGCTTAGCAGCATAGCAAACTCTCTCTGAAGTTTGCAGGTGTCTGATGCCAGGCTCAAGGTGCATCTTCTCTGCAATTCTGACAAATACATTTTCTTGGGAGATGTAAGGAGGAAGCAAGACATTATAGGGCTATGTTATGGTGGCTGGTTTCCAGTAACTGATACAATAAAAGGGTTAAATAGAAAGGTCAAAATACTAGAAAACATTGACATGAGTTTCCATACAACATACAAAAAAGAAATCATCTTGTGTCAAAAAAGTGCATTTTTTTGGTTTACTTACAAGCTGCCTCATGTGTTTAATGTGAATATTTTTGCTGTACTTCCCACTTTCCTTGGTTTTATCTTAACTCTACTTTCTGTGAAGAAAGCTACACCTGACCCTAGATCTGTAGGAGGTGAACATAAGGTGTAGTCAAGCCCGAAATCCCAGTGTCTGCCCATGAGTAGCATCTTCCCAGTACAGTTGTCCTTTCACGGGCTCTGATCATGGGAAAGGCCTACGCAGAGGCCATATGGTCAGAGTCATAGCAGGTGTAAGGAAGGATGAGGATCTGAATCCACACAGGTCTGCAGCCAACAAACAACATACAAACATAAATCCTTTGCCATGCACCAAGCAATATTCTAACTGTACTACATATGTACTTCCATAATCCTTACAATAATCTTTGGAGTAGGGGGGTCCATTATCTTCACATTACTTATTTGAAAATGTATCTATGTATGTAGTTCTATGAGTGCATGTGTGTGTACGTGAATGATGTATGGGCACACATGCCATAATAGATGTATACAGAAGTTAGGAGGGCAGGGCAATGTGCAGTACTTCATTCTTTATTTTTATCACGTGAGCCCTGGGGATTGAACTCAGGATTTCAGGTTTGGAGGTAAGCATTTCTAATCTGCTAAGGCGTCTTTTAAAATTATTTTTAATTAAAAACAGATTTTCATATAATATATTCTCTTCCCCAACTCTTCCCAGACCCTCCCAACTTCCCCACCCACCCGAATACACAGCCTTTCTCTCATTAGAATACAACATGCGTCTAAAATAAAAAATAATGAATAAAAAAATGTAGTCAGGCCAATAAAACTCTTATCTAGGTATGTAAGTTATGAAATCTGATGTGTCCAGAGCATACAAACAAGAATGATCACGTTTGCTTTGCAGAGCCAGGATTCCAAACACAGATATCTCACCCAGAGCTGCTATAGTCCTTTGTGGGGTAAAGAAACCCTTTCAAGGGGGTGGCCTGAGACCATAAAAATCCAGATGATTATGGTTCAGACATTATGAGTCAGAACAGTATCAAAATTCCTATGTATGAAGTAGCAATGAAAGTAATTTTATGGTGGGGGGGCACCACGACATGAGGAACTGCGTTAAAAGGCTGTGGCATTCAGCAGCAGGTTCTACGTTCCCACACGACTATGGTGTGAGCCTTCAGATACCTTTGAATTCCTGTACAAGTTATCCAAAGGCTAATCTACGGGGTTATCTTCATATCTGCTTCACGGAATCCAGGAAGCAAAACAAGAAATAAAACTGAATGTCTGCGTTCCCTAGGCTTGTTAGTTCCCAGAACAATTTGTGTACAAACCTGGCAAATTATGTTACTACGTTCACATTTTTGTCCCTAACTGATGTGCGTGGAAGACTGCTATCTGACCAAACTGAGTGCTGTGGGGCTCCTCTTACATAGCTTAAAAACAAACAAACAAACAAAAACCAAAACCAAAAACCCCAACAACGCTGAGTGACAGACTGCACACTCGACAGATACATTCTTTTATAATATATATTTCACACTACCCTGTGTCTGGAGTGAGAGTATTCTTAGATTTTTTTTTTTTTTTTTTTTTTTT
>JADRCC010241961.1:0-13831 GCA_019843855.1 Hylomyscus alleni | reverse complement strand
ACACACACACACACACACACACACACACACACACAGGATGGGGGATAGATAGATGGATGAATGGTGTCTTAGTCAGGGTTTCTATTCCTGCACAAACATCATGACCAAGAAGCAAGTTGGGGAGGAAAGGGTTTATTCAGCTTACTTCCATATTGCTGTTGATCAGAGGAAGTCAGGACTGGAACTCAAGTAGGTCAGGAAGCAGGAGCTGATGCAGAGGCCATGGAGAGATGTTTCTTACTGGCTTGCTTCTCCTGGCTTGCTCAGCCTGCTCTCTTATAGAACCCAAGACTTCCAGCCCAAGGATGGCACCACCCACAAGGGGCCCTACCCTCTTGATCACTAATTGAGAAAATGCCCCACAGCTGGATCTCATGGAGACATTTCCCCAACTGAAGCTCCCTTCTCTGTGATAACTCCAGCCTGTGTCAAGTTGACACACAAAACCAGCCAGTACAAATGGGTAGGTGAGTAGTATAAAATACCAACTCTATAAAATTTCACCACACCATTCCTTTAAACAGCAGGAAGTACTCCTGTTATATTTCTTATTTTCTCTTCCTTAATGGTTTGAAAAGAAATATCCCCCATAGGTCAAGTATTTGAACACTTGATTACTAAGTTGATAACATAGTTTGGGAGGTTAAAGGATGTTTGGAAAGTTCATGCTTACTGGAGGAAGAACATCACTGGGGGTGGCCTTTGAAAGTTTATAGCCTCACCCTGGGTTCCAGTTTGGACTTCTTGCTTCCTATAGGTGGTTGAGATGTGCTCTTTCAGCTACTTGCTCTGGTTGCCTGCTTTCATGCCCCCCTTCCTATTATGGTTCCATTCTAGCATCATAAGCCAAAAGAAGGCTTTTTTTTTCTCACAGCAACAAAAGGTCACTAATATACCACATCTGTTTCAATAATCTTATTGAATTGCTTCTGAGTCTTATATTTTTCTGTCTGTTTTCCTAACTTATTAAAAATGAAATTCTTTGGGAATGCATGAATTACATGAGTTGAAATATTGGATTTAATGATGGTATATTGCTTCTTAAGGAAATATTTGAATACACAAATGAATGAGTGAAGAAATGAATTTAAAATAATATGTAAATTATAACATTACCCTTATATTATCCAAACAGCATTTGCAAATCAAACCATATTTATTTCATGGAAATCTTGGTTTATTTCATTACTTTGTATTTATAACAGTCTGTTTTTTATCTACTACTTTAGCCATGCAAATAGCCTAGAAACACTGTAATAGATGGGAATCCCAGATATGAATATGCAAGATGACAGACAAATTAAATTTTCCCAAAGCACTTAACAAAATAACAATTTAAATATTTGTAAATTGGCTAAAGGCATAAGATAATCAAGAATCATTTGTTTTAGAAAAGCAAATGAATATTTTAGCTTTGATTATGAAAATTGAAAAACTGTGGTTTTTAATTTTTCTGTCCTTGCTGCTGCCCATCCTTTATCACAGCCAAAGGAGAAATTATACCCGGTGATGGTAGGTCATAAAACCCGGCATTCTCTTGGTCACTATCAGTGTATCAGTTGATTTGGAAAGGTAAGCATTAGTGCCAATCTTGACAAGCAGTGGTGTCAGTAAAAGCGATAAACTTTGAGGTTAAATGAATAAGAATAATCAAAAATCTGTTAAATGAGAATGGGAGCAGTGGCTGGATAAACATATGCTGTGTCCTTTCATGGCCTGACTGGGAGGTGGAAGGGTAGGAAAAAAAAACCAGACAGACGAAAAGATGGGATCAGGTGCTCTGGGCACTCAGATAAACCTCTGCGTACTTGAAGTTCAACGTGTTTATCATATAGAGTTAATTACACAGGTGAGTTCTTACATTCAGGGGAGTGAGGAGTCAGGATTATTATATACAGATAAACAAGGAAGTAGGGTTATGGTATACAGGTAGATCAATAGGACAGGTTTAGCTTAGCTGGGTAGGAGCAGTCTCTGCAGGAGAGCAGTTGTCAGGCCATAAATATCCAGGATGGAGTGCTGTGGTGAACATCTTTTGTACACACTGTCAACACTCACACTAGGTCCCCCAAGAAGGGCTTTGCTATTTCATTTGAGCCTCATCCCACGTGGAATGCTTTTGCTGCATGGCTCTGAGGCTCTGGGATCCTGGATGAAGTTATGTCTATCCATGTTGTCATGACAGACATGATTTCAGTTTTAGGACTTCGTAGTACTGCATTGTTTGTATTTACTAATTTTTATTATTCATAAATAATTTAATGGGTACGCCAGTGTTTTCTACCTATTTTGACTATTATAAAATATATTCATAGGAGTAGAGATACCTCTTTGCTCTACTGACATCATGCCCTCTAGTTATATATCCAGTTTTGGGGTTTCTAGGTCATATAATAGCTCTACTTTTTTTTCATGCAGTATTTTCCATGATGGCTATAATCCTTTCAGTCCTACTGAAGTGTGTGAACAAATTTGCTTATTTCCCATTCTCATCAGTACATGGAATTTTTAGTCTTGTTGCTGAGAGCCCTTACTGGAGTGAGAGTATATCTCTGGCATTTTCATTTTTCATTTTCAATATGTATCAACTCTCCAATAGTACAAGAAAATACCTGAGACAATTAAGTCACAAGGAGAATGTATTTATTTAGCTATGGTCCTGGAGGTTCTAGTCAAGAAAGGCACTCAGGCATGAGTGAAGATTGCAGTGTCATAGTAGTGTGTGTGCAAAACAACTATTCATACTGAGAGATAAGAGGCAGAGGTGGAGGCTGTAGTCTATATTCTAGTACTTGTGTAAAATCTGCTCACTAGTACCATGTTAAAAACAAACAAACAAACAAAAAAAACAAACAAAACCAGAAAAACCCAAATAACATTTTCCAGGTATGTAGTCCCAGTACATAAGAAGCTAAGAAAGGAAGACTGTGAGTTCAAAGACCTATCTGAAAACACAAGGCCAGCAAGTAGACAGAGACTAAGTTATTAGGATCCCACAATTTACTTCCAAGGAGAACATATCCTGTGATATAAGGATCTCCTACTAGATGCTAACTTATAGCCCCAGTATCTTCCAGTAGTGTCACTCATGGAACAAAGACTTGTATAAAATGGACCATTAGGGGACATTCATCCAACTCATACAACCCACTCTGCTCTTTGCCCCATCATCAATTCAAGACTCAGAACCAAGGTTTTAGCACAATGACCACTGAAGGACAGTCATCCATAAAACAGATCTTTTGTAAGCACTGATATTGAGCATTTTCAGTTGTCTGGTTCTCATGAGAAACATCTATTTAGGGATACTGCCCACTTGTACATCAGAATGATTTTACTGTTGAGTTATTTGAGATAGTTATATATTTAAGACAGCATCTTTTCACTAGTACAGTTTATAAATATGTTTAAAATTTTATATAAATTGTCTCTACATTCTACTGGCCACCCTCTTTGTTATAATAAGCTTTAAGTTTGTTTAAAATAAACTTATTCAGCAACGTTGCAGGTACAACATCAGTAGTAAGTTCATAGTTAAATATCTGAAAAAGAAATTGTCATAGGAACTGTGCTTTAAAAAGAATAAGGTAGTAGATGGGGGAAAATAGGGTTGGGAAATGAAGGTAGGGGAAAAAAACAATAATCAGGAAGTAGTTTGAATTGTTCAGGCAAAGGAAATTGTGGTTAGACCTTGGGAACGGCAAGTAGGGGAAGTACAAGAAAGATTCAAAGGAAATTTCACAAGTGAATATAAAGGAATAGTTGAAACTTTACTATATTCCTTTCTTGTGTAAGAGAGGACACAGCTCAGCATTCAATGATCTCTGCAAACTGTTCCAATTATTTTTTTCATGATTTACTTCTCACTAAGCATGCTGCATGCTTCATGCTCCAAACTTTACTGGAACACTTTCTTTATTCAAGAATAAAGCCCAGAGTTTCCCACAGAGTCTCTTTATGTCGGCATATGTAAGTCTGATTTTTCTTTGAATATCTACCTCAGATATCATATCATCCATCACACCTTTCTGACTTCCCTCCAGCCACAAAAAACCCATCCTTTGATTCTTTCACAGTGCTTAAATTCTTACCTTTGCAGTCCCCTCAGTTCACATTGTCTTAGTTAGGGTTTCCATTATTGTGATGAGACACCATGACCATGACCAAGGCAACTCCAATAAAGGACAACATTTAATTAAGACTGGCTTACAGGTTCAGAGGTTCAGTTCATTATCATGCAGGCAGGAGCTGAAGAAGAAGCTGAGAATGCTACATCTTGTTCCAAAGGCAAACAGGTGAAGATTGTCTCATGAGCAGCTAGGAGGAGAGTGTTAAGGCCCACCCCTACAGTAACATACTTCCTCCAACAAAGCCACATCTACTCCAATGAGGCCTTACCTACTCCAACAAGGCCACATCTCCTAGTAGTGACATTCCCTAGAACAAGCATATTCAAACCACCAGACATATACATGCCACAAGATAAAGTTTAAAAGTCTTGACATGATAACCAAGGCTTTTAACACAAAAGGTATCTAGTTCTTTGGTCATTGATTTGTTCCATAATCAGTTAATGTAAGATATGTAGCTCAATTCTGCAGCTAAGATGTAATAAAAAGATTGATAATGTACTGAATCACATAGGTCATATGCTTTGGTAGGAAATACAGGTTAAACCAATCAAATAAATTAAAGACTTTTTATTAAGTGATATGAAATCCGTGAACATTCAGAATATCGCAGGACAAGAAGGGAGAGCCTCATTTTAAGTAAAGTAGTCAGGAAAAGTATGACTAGTACACATTTATTTTAAGATGGAAGAAGCAGTTTTGTTAAGAGTGTCAAGTACGAAACTCCAGGCAAAGAAAATAGGTTGTACAAAGGCATTGCGATAGGAAAGGCTTTGGTATAGTCAAAAAACTGAAATAAAAAATTCACATCATATTGAATTTACTGAGTGCAAAGAGCAGTTTTGAGGTGAGGCTAGAGATATAAAAAGAACTTTAGCTTTGTTCCTAGGTTGACTAGGAATTAACTTACAAATTAAAGCAGTAGAGTAGCAAGACTTAACTTACTCTGGGACAACAATAGGCTAATCAAAGCTGTGAGAAAAACATCAGATTACTAGGAGAGGGAACCTTAAATGAGAGAAAAAGCAGATTCAAAACTTAGTTGTAGGGAGCCTTTTGGGACCGCTTGTTTCTAGACACTTGGTGAGAATTTGACATCCAGGCCAGGACAAAAGAAGTAAGCTCAAAGCGGGGGAAACTGACTTTGGGCCAGGACACAGGAAATCAGCCCAGATTAAGAACATTTACGGGGGGGGGGGGGGGGGGGGGGAACATTTATGGAAAAAAAGAACATTTACATTTGTGTTAATGCAAAGCTCAGAGCAGGCTCATCAGAGGCATGTGTGGTATTCCTTTTGTCTTGGTCATCCTGAGGAGCCCCTAGAAAGGTGTTTATGGGATTTTGTTTATTGCCTTGCTTGTTCCTTGACCCAGAACTGATCTTATCTTTTTGCATGTACTTAAAGTGGTGTAAAAGCAGACAGGAAAAAATAAACCTGCTTCAGTCTCAGACTGACTGGGGTCATGCTACAGTGTTGTCTAATTGTCTAGTTCCTTTTTAATTCTCACTCCTGCCCTGGAGAACATGTTGACTGATTGAGCTGACTTGGTCAAATCGAGCCCCAAAGTTGGAGCTTCAGTACGCAGGACACAGCAAAGGACACCACAGGAGGTAGCTCTCAAAGGAAAGGAAAGAAAATTTGGGCCAGCTGTGAATAAACCTTGTAAAAAGGGACAAGTTAATAGTAATGGTAAATTTTTTGTGTGTGTATGTGTTTAGAGTTGTGCTAAAATCTAAAGAAGTGAAGATAATTCTCATAGATGCTTTTAGTCTTTGTACCTCGATTAGAGATAGTTTAGACCCTACACATGAGAGAGAATGTGTTTGAAAAAAGCAGTCCTGGGGACTGGTGAGATGGCTCAGCGAGTAAGAGCACCTACTGCTCTTTGGAAGGTCATGAGTTCAAATCCCAGCAACCATGGTGGCTTACAACCACCCGTAATGAAATCTGAAGCCCCCTTCTGGTGTATTTGAAGACAGCTACAGTGTACTCATTTATAATAATAAATAAATCTTTAAAAAAAAAAAAGAAAAAGAAAAAAGCAGTCCTCCCCGGGGATGCTTTAGCCAAAGAGAAAGAAAATACATGTAAGCTGTTCCAGAGCTCTCCTAGGAACAGGAGGAGGTTGGGAGATTTCCTGCCTCTTCTCTGGCTCCTACTGGAGGAATGCTTAATTCTGGTTCTGGGTCCCTTAGGTTAGATATCTGGGTCCTTTGGTGGGACATCATCTAGTTCATTTCCCTCTCTGTCTATTGTCTGTACTTGACATGCCAATCTGTCCATGTCTGTCAAAACTGACTCTTTTATGTTAAGTCTGTTTTTGTTTTGTTGTTTTATTGTTTGTTGTTCTGTGTGTTCTGTGTTTCCTGTTCAAAAGAAAAAAAATGGTTAAAACTTTATCTGCTGATCATTCAACTCTTGATTTAGTTTTAACTCATTTTTTTTCTTTTTCTTTTTTTTTAAATAAGTCTCAATTGGCCTTTGGAGCCTTGCACCTGTAGCTAGGAGTCAAGCTTAGCTCGAGAAGCCCTGTCAGGAGCTGATTGTCAAAACAAGTTGCTCTTTTTTTTTTAAAGATTTATTTATTATTATTATATATAAGTACACTGTAGCTATCTTCAGACACACCAGAAGAGGGCATCAGATCTCATGATCAGGTGGTTGTGAGCCACCATGTGGTTGCTGGGATTTGAACTCACGACCTTTGGAAGAGCAGTCGGTGCTCTTACCCACTGAGCCATCTCACTATCCCTGAACAAGTTGCTCTTAAAGGGGCCAGCAGCTTCTTAGCTTCTATGGTAAGGGAGCTGATGGTTGTTTCTCCTAGAAGATCTCTGTGACTGTGAGTTTTGCCTTCAACAGATGACAAGGTGTTCCTCTCTTGAAATTACAGCTAGAAAAAGTAAGAATTTTGTCTTATGTAGCTACTTCATTTTTGTTTCTGACTGGTTTTAAAAGTATGAATATGTTCTGTATGTCTTGGTTGTAGATTATTAGTTTATAAGCTATTAGATATGATTAAAAATTTGTAACCTTGGCAACAGAAAGTTGACTTAAAACTGGCAACTCAGGAAGGATGGGAGTCATTCAGACAACACATGGCATGAGCCAATCCAGGGAAACAGGTCTCTACAGATACATCTAAATTGGGTAATATTTTATGTAATACTTATCCTAGAAACCTGACTTATAAAAGATAGGATTTAGGGCAGTGTCTTTTTGAGGTGTTGGAGGCTGCACCATCACTCGTTTGTGTGCAGGAGTTGGCAGCCAAACTGTGTAGCAATGGGGTGATGTACTTGGTTTTGATTTTGGAGAGACTGGATTGTTTGTTGGAGGTTGAGTTTTGCTTTCCAAAGTTGTGATTGTGCTCTGGTGTTGCAAGGGAAACTTGAAGATTGCGGTTAAGCTGCCAGTGTTCTATTGGCTGAAGTGGACAGTTCAATCACAGGCTCAGGATTCTAACTCATACATATTCGTAATTAAGAAAAAATCAAGCAGGTAGAGATTGTTGCAGGGTTTGCGAAGGGTTGATGAGGCTATGGAACTTGTGGGGGCATTGCAGCCTGGTTTGCCTACTCTAACTGCCATTTCAGGAAATGCACATAGAATTATTATGGATTTAGAGGATTGTTTATATACTGTTCCTTTGCATCTTGGTGATTGTAAAAAGTTTGCATTTAGTGAGCTTGCTTGTAATTTTGGAGGGCTCATGAAGTGATATCATTGGAAAGTTTTGCTTCAAGGAATGCCTAATAACTCTACATTATGTAAAAAATTTTGTCACTGCTTTAATTCAAGGTTAGGATTTTGAATCTTTCATTGTATATTATTCTTTATATGGATGGTATTTTATTAGCTGATCCCTCTGAAGGAGTTTTACTACAAGGCTTTGCTCTTATATGACTAGCTTTAAAATTTTGGGAAGTGGTTGTTGCTCCAGAAGAGATCCAAAGGTAATATCTTTTTCAATATTTGGGACATCAGTTATATCTTAAGCAAATTATGGCACATATAATTCATGTTGTGGATGGGCCTGGTGCTGTTTAGATGTCGATGCTAATTCTGCTCTCCTGGGAGGGTCTGTTGACAAGGAGTGAGTCATACTCAGGTGACTTCTTGTGAACCAATCCCCTAACGAATAAAGAAGCCAATCACTGGGTAAGTAGGCAGGACTTCCGAGTTGGAGCGGGTGGTGGGGTGGGGGAGAGAAAGCAGGAGGGAGTTAGGTCTCTTTTGGACAAGGATAGCATGAGGGCAAGATGTAGCTATGAGTGTCTCTCAGTCTCAATGGCTAATCCATCTGGACTCGTCACCAGAGGATTTAGATTTAATAAGGCTTATAAGATTAGGATTTTAGTTTCTGCACCCAGTGATTGTTACCTTTTTTCTGAACTAAGTTTGTTTAGTGTTTTCCTTCAAGCACCAACTCATCCGGGTTCAAGAAAGAAAGGTACTGCAGAAAAGTGTGGGATTGTCTGAGGTGCACCACAAAGGCCATGGGAGATTTTAAGCACCTAGTTGTCATGGTACATGTCCTGCCAGTGGGAACATAGTAAGCTGGGTGGAGATGTTTTGGGAGGCCCAGGCCAGAAAGTCTCCTCAAGATAAAAACAGGTCAGCCACTGCCCACCAGCACATGGCTGGCCTGGCTGCTATGGCAGAGGCACAAGCATGGGAATGTGCCAGACTTTTTAAAAATATTCCCTGAAACAAATTCAAGTAAGAAAGATAATTTACTTACTTTAAATGATTTTCAAAAGCTTCTAGGAGATGTTAATTGGCTAAGGCCTCACCTTAAGCTTACCACAGGAGAACTTAAACCTATATTTGATATTCTCAAGGGGGATGCAAATCTTAATTTCCCTTGACAATTAACTGATGAGGGACAAATAGTTTTTCAAAAAGTAGAGGAAGCTACTAGTCAACAACAGATACATTATGTAGACTATGATCACTTGTTGGTTGTTTGTGTTATTTCTACTCATGTCTCCACAGCAGTTCTTTGGAAAAAGGGACCATTAATGTGGATTTACCTTTCTTCATCTCCAGGTAAAGTTTTAACGCCCTATTTTGAAGCTGTTGCTGTGTTAATACAGACTTGTAAGATAGAATCATGAAAGTATTTTGGAAAAGAACTTCATGAAATATTTATTCCTTATCCCAAACAGCAATTAATTGCAGAATGCTGATATTTGGCCTATTGTATGTGCAAAATTTTTGGCAAATTTGATAATTATTATCCAAAAGACAAGTTGTTACTATTTGCTTCTTTGCATGCTTTTGTATTTCCTGTAAAATCACACATGTAGCCCATAGAAAATGCACTTACTGTATTTACAGATGGCTCATCTAATGAGAAGGCAACATATGTAATTGGATCACAGGTTTTCCCCTGATTCAGCACTGATTATTGAATTATGTTCTGTAACTACTGTTTTTAAAATGTTGAAAAATCAAGGTTTTAATTTGTTTACTGATAGCCAATATATAGCTAATGGTTTACAACAGCTTGAAACTGTTCCCTTTTAAAATACTGCTAATTCTCAAATTTTGCAATTATTTATGCAAATACAATTAATTTAAGAGAATTTACTCTTCATTAACTTTATAGGACATTTGAGAACTCATACTGGATTGATTGTTTGGATCCCTTAGTTAGGGCAATGCCACAGCAGATTTGTATACCAGGCAGATTATAGGCTTTACACAGGAACAATTGGCCATACAATCTTATTCTTTACATTATCAAAATAGTAATAGCTTGAGAAAATTATTTGGTATTTCTAGAGAATGTGCACCTCAAATTGTAAAGACTTGTCCTCAATGTCCCTCAATTCTACCTGTGACACATAGTGGTTGTACTGGCTAGTTTTGTGTGTCAACTTGACACAGGCTGGAGTTATCACAGAGAAGGGAGCTTCAGTTGGGGAAATGCCTCCATGAGATCCAGCTGTGGGGCATTTTCTCAATTAGTGATCAAGGAGGTAGGGCCCCTTGTGGGTGGTGCCATCCCTGGGCTGGAAGTCTTGGGTTCTATAAGAGAGCAGGCTGAGCAAGCCAGGGGAAGCAAGCCAGTAAGTAACATCTCTCCATGGCCTCTACATCAGCTCCTGCTTCTGACCTGCTTGAGTTCCAGTCCTGACTTCCTCTGGTGATGAACAGCAGTGTGGAAGTGTAAGCTCAATAAACCCTTTCCTCCCCAACTTGCTTCTTGGTCATGATGTTTGTGCAGGAATAGAAACTCTGACTAAGACAGTGGTGTTAGTCCTGGAGGACTTACACCTAATCAATTATGGTAAATGGATGTTACTCATATTTTTGATTTTGGAAAATTAAAATATATACATGTGACTACTGACACCTTTTTAGACTTTCTAGTTTCAACTGCTTTAAGAGGAGAAGCAACTAAAAATGTAATTAGTCATTGCCTACATCATTTTTCTATGCTGGGTGTCCCAAATCAGATTAAAACAGATAATGGAACTGGTTATTGCAGTCAAGCATTTCAGATGTTTTGTTGATGATTTAATATTACCATATTTACTGGGACTCCTTATAATCCTCAAGGACAGGATATTATGAGACAGGCATTGTGGAACTTTAAAACAATATCTTCATAGAATAAAAAAGTGGGAATTATATCCCCATATACCACAAACTTATTTAAATCCTGCTTTTTATTTTAAACTTTTAAATTTTGGATGCCAAGGAACTTCTTTCTGCCTAGTGTGTGTGGCACCCTACACCTAGACATATTTATGCCTAGGTAGAATGGAAGGATCTACTTACTAGCATGTGACGTGAACCCAATCAGGTATTAATATAGGGGAAGAGGACAGGTTTGTGTTTTTTCCTGTAGTATGTTACAGGAGTGTGCTACCTGCCAGAGTAATCGGTGAGACATGCTGATACTAGGACAAAGAATGAAGCTGACCAGTGAGTTTGTTTAGTGCCCTGACAATGGTGACTGGGAATCTGTTTTGGATGTATGTTCCTCACCCACCTTTGGTTGCCGATATCCCAGACTGGACTGCCTTGCTTCAAGCTTTTAGACCTTGTGGGACAGAGAACATGGAGAATGTGAAAACTGCCTTCAAAAAATTATTCAAAAAGAGAAGTTGTTATAATGACTCTTTTTTTTCCTTTAATGTGACCAGTTAGTCTGACTCAATCATGGACTGGTCTAGAAATCAATCCAATATTGGAAATAACAATCTTCATTTGGAAGGCTGGTTCTGAACATTTCAGAGACATATTTAGAAGTTAGCTGCAGTTCTTTATGAAGACATGTTAGCAATAGACAAAATCAGGACAGGAGCCAGACTTCAAACATGTGTTAGTGCATGTTTTAAGGCTCCTAATATTTTAATTAATTGGCCATGTTAAAATAACTTTTGTCTCTTCTATGATATTTAATGTAAGGTGTATTGACTCTATACTTTCTAATTGTGTTAATGTGTTGAAAACGGACATGCTTTTGTTTTATTGCTTGTGAATATTACAGGATCTTGGTATCCTGAAAAAAAAAAAAAGACTTGCAAGTACTGAAAGAAACGAGTCAGGCTTTAAACAGAATTGAGATGGTAATGGGCTTGATTATTGCTGGTATAGCAGCTTTAATTTCATTAATAGCTAACACCACTGTTTCTGCTATTGCTTTGACACTAGAAGTTAAGACAGCTACTTTTGTTAATCATTTAGCAAAAAGTGTCACTAATTCTCTGAGTATTCAAGAGGATTTAGATAGACTTATGGAACAATGGATTGATGCTCTTTATAGTATTATTAAAATTATTGGAGAGGATGTCCAGAGATTTAAGAGGCTAGCTTGATTGTCATGCTAAATACCAATGGATTTGTGTCCCTTCTAAAATTTACAATGACAGTCACTATAATTGGGAAAAAGTTCAAAGACACTTATAGGCTATTTGACATAATGCTAACACCTCTCTGGATGTCTTAAGTTTGCATACTGAGATTTTGAATTTAAAGACTACTGTTCCACTGAGCTTTGATGCTGCAGATATTGCTGATAAAATTATTCATAGCCTGAGATCAGTATTTCCATCTTGGTCAAGCTTTAAGAATGGCATATATAGCTTGATCATGCTAGCCCTTCTTGTCCTGGGAATGCTTTTATTCCTGCCCATTGTGATTAAATTTGCTTCAATATGTTGGTGGCCAAAATATATGGCTTGAAACTGAAAATGGATCCCCATACAGAGTTATTAATTTAAAAGGCTGACAAGCCAAGGTCAGGTAAGATTCTGCACAGAGCCTTACTAACCTAAGACAGAATAGCATTGCTTTTGATAATGCATAGTTCATGATGGGTAAGGAAGGCATTCTTGTCAGAAGAACCTAAGACAGGCTCAGTCTTGTTATTGGAATAAAAAAGGGGGAGATGTAGAGAGGTTTTTAAGAGCTGCTTGCTTCTAGACTGTTGGGGGGAATTTGACATCAGTTCAAAACAACAGAAGTAAGCTCAAAGTGGGAATCTGACTTTGGGCCAGGACTCAGGAAATAGTTCCAGATTAAGAACATTTACATTTGGGTTAATGCAAAGCTCAGAGCAGGCTTGGCAGAGGTATGTGTGGCGTTCCTTTTGTCTTGGTCCTCCTGACTAGTCCCTAGAAAGGTATTTATAGGATTTTGTTTATTGCCTTGCTTGTTCTTTGACCCAGAACTGATCTTATCATTTTGCATGTACTTAAAGTGGTATAAAAGCAGACTGGAAAAAAGCAAATCCGTTCAGCCTTAGAACTGTCTGGGATCAGGCTACAGTATTGTCTAATTGTCCTTTTCCTTTTTAATCCTCACTCCTGCCCTGGAGAACCTGTTGACTGACTGAGGTTGCTTGGTCAGTTAGTCTTGAATAATTTCAAAAATTAGAATATGGATTAAAAATAAACAAACAAAAAGCATTAAAGAGATTTAAAGTAATTGAGAAAGTCATAGGACAATAAAAAGAGTAATACTACTGCCAGAAACATTATATAAAACGAATAGTGAAGACAACTATATCACATGTTACTGTGACCAAATATATAGATGATCAAGGTTACAAAATTATAATCAGTTTTTTATCCTTTAATATAGTTAGTAGGAGAACTATTAATGTCATATTGAGAGAAGGTTTCTTATCTATCAGTTTGAAAACATTCAAAAGATTCATAATACACTGCCAATGAGACTATGTTAAAATGAATGCTTTATATTGCAGATTGTAATGTAGAATCAATTTAATCTGCCAAAGAGAATTTTGAGAAAAGTTTGACAGCTACTTCTCCAAAAAAATAATAAACAAAACAACTCTGAAATTTTCCCTATGTGTAGAATTTACTGACTTCATTTGTTGAAACAATACCTGTCATAGCCATTTTCAAATTGCCAAGGTGAAGTCATCAAGCACAAATTGAAAGAGATATAAAACAATATGCTGTTGCATAGTTTTTCCAAGGACACAAAATAAACATAAATAATTGCATGAGCTTAGTTGACTGTATATAGGTTTATAATAATTAGAAAGTGTTGTTTTTGAAATATTTGCTCTCTTAATTTTGGGTGCAATTTTTAGGTTAGATACTTTTAAGATTTAATTTTTACTAACATAGACACAGATATAGAAACACACACACACACACACACACACACACATATATATATATATATATATATATATATATATATATATAT